>BLKR01002273.1:0-208790 GCA_011170035.1 Teleogryllus occipitalis
CGCCTCCGCCACACGCCTCCGACTCACGCCTCCGACTCACGCCTCCGACTCACGCCTCCGACTCATGCCTCCGACTCACGCCTCCGCCACACGCCTCCGCCACACGCCTCCGCCACACGCCTCCGCCACACGCCTCCGCCACACGCCTCCGCCACACGCCTCCGCCACACGCCTCCGCCACACGCCTCCGCCACACGCCTCCGCCACACGCCTCCGCCACACGCCTCCGCCACACGCCTCCGACTCACGCCTCCGACTCACGCCTCCGACTCACGCCTCCGACTCACGCCTCCGACTCACGCCTCCGACTCACGCCTTCGACACACGCCTCCACCCCTCCCCGCCATCACCCCACCCACGACTCCGATCTCACCATCGCTGCTACCATCGTTTCCGCAATTCATGGAGTGTTCCTCCATCTTCTCCACTTCCCAGTCCGCACTCTGTTGCTTTGATCTTCCAAAAATGTAGTCAGTCTTGTGCCACTACCATCACCACTACCACCACTATCACCACTATCACCATCACCAGTATCACCACCACCTCTCCTCTATCAATGGTTGCCCACTCTACCACCGAACTGTGCCTTCGTAAGCTGTGTCGGCCCCGTAAGCTACCACGCGAACCGCAACGATCTCCACCCATCTTTTTCCTCACCGCTAACCCACCTCACCTCTACCAGCACAATTTGCAACCCCTTCACCGCCACTGACTCGACGTTTCTTTCCTGCAGTCCACTGCCAACTGACGTGGTTTCGGCCTTACGATGAGTCGCTTATACCAATATTATCACTTCTACCGCTTCCGCCAGTGTCGTTATCACCGTCAAGTGTTACCTCCAAGACCACCACCTTCTGCTGCCTACCTCTCAGTGCTCACCACCACCATAACCACAACCATTTTCACAACCACCAAGAGAAACTCCACCACAATTACCTCCACTCCCACCGCCACTTTTAGCTCCACTACCACCTCAAATACCACTACCCCTAACTCTTTCATACCACTACCATAACACAACTGTAACTTTCAGCTCCTCTACCACCATTCCCATATCACTTCCGTCACCACCTTCCCCACATCAACTGCCTCCACCACCAGTCCGCTCTGAACCCTTGGCTCTCTGACCGTCTACCCTTTATCGACTTCCTTTGCCTCCCGTCCTCTCTTTCTGGCGTTTCTGTTTATTCCGCGGCCCCTCGCATTGTTCTAGTTTCACGACCGGCGGCGCTCTTCCGTCGTAATGCCTGACATTCAAATTATGTATCTCGCGTCGTAACATAGGTCATTTCGGCCGCTGGCGGCCGCCGCTCGCTCTCCGGGGGCACTCGGGGAAGAGGCAGCTTTTTGTTCTCGCCGCCGCGCAGCGCCACCGCCGACCCCCCCCCCCGGTTCCTCCCCGGCCAGCTGATACCGCCGCCGACACCCCCCCCCCGCACACTGCTTACACGGTGTAATTCGAAGTCCTGTGTTCGCTTATCTTTTCGACCGCAGAGAGTTCGCGACAAGAGACATTTTCGGCGTTATTCTACGTCGTTCGACCGTAAGTATGGTTCATAAACTACATCATTCAACGAGCTCGATTACAGTGCATTGTGTGAATCCATCATTGTTGTTATTTAATATGTGGCAAAGTTATCTTCATTGAGAGGTAAGGTATTACAGAGGTGTGTTATAATATGACCAGCTTACCTTTTCCACGTCATAAAATTTAATTAATGGAGTATGCAGGGTCTAAGAGCTGTAGTATACCTTTCGTACATTATTCCCAAAATAAATATTACTGAATTGCGAATTTCACTTCCATTGCTTTGCTTTGTGCCTCTTTGTCTCATCTGCAAATTATTCGTATTGTATCTCTTTGTTAAGAATCTGTCTCCCATTGACACCGTGGGTCCTTGTATTGTTGATTTCTTTGATCGTACGTAATCATTTGTTTATACACATAAAAACTGTAACCTTCAAATTTCCTTCTTTCAAAAGAACATCACGTAAAAAATAAAGCTTCTCTCTTATCCGTAGCATTCATGCTACGAACAGAATAATAATATTGGTGGTAAATGCTACATATATTTTTCGAATAAATATTGCAAAAACTCATTTACATCTTCCTTCTACATTTAAAATCCGATTATTCATTGAACAGCAAAGTTAATTTAACTAATTTTTCATTTGATTTCAATTTACTGAGCAACAATTTGGAAATAAAATTCTTATGCGAGAAACGCACCTTCTAGGTAAGATTGAATCCAAATTTCCTTCCAGGCACGAACAAATAATTACATTCCTACTGCCCGTTGAATAACCAGAGCGCATTTTCCAGCTCACGTGCCGCGCGAACGGCCGCATTCCTTAGGCCCACGCCTCAGAAGAGAGCCCGCGCGAGGAAAAGAGCTCCGAAAAGCGTAAGAAACGCGTCTAATTGGATTATTTTCATCGGCAATTGTTCCGCGCGAAGACCACGTGGGCGCCTCCGTCGTCCGGGCGGTGCGACGCGACGCGACAAGGACGACAATGTGGGTGCTTGCCTTCTCCGTGGTGTCCCCGCCATAGACACGCACGTGCGTCCGGGAAGCCTACGGGCGTGCGCGCCGCCCACACCGCCCGCTTGACGGTTCCACCCGCCCACTCACTTCGTTCGTTTCCACATGTGCACTTCTTGAACGAGGCCCCATTCCTACGTGTTCAATTCCCCATCCTCATCTTGCCGGTTATGCCTCCCCATCCACATTTTCTTGGCGACATCTGTTTGCTCACATCTAGTTGCCCATAAATTCTTGCCCATATATCCCCGTTCATGTGTTCCCCACACACATCTTCTTGCACTAATCACCTTGCCCATTTGTCCTTGCCCACTTCT
This sequence comes from Teleogryllus occipitalis, assembly GCA_011170035.1. Classification (NCBI taxonomy): domain Eukaryota; kingdom Metazoa; phylum Arthropoda; class Insecta; order Orthoptera; family Gryllidae; genus Teleogryllus; species Teleogryllus occipitalis. Next base: position 2,861 of record BLKR01002273.1, read on the forward strand.
CGCTTACGTACCCCCCACAGAGCTTCGCCCTCGTCTCTTCGCCCTCATCTCTTCGCCCACATCTCCTCGCCCCACATATCCTTATACACATTTCTCCACCACACACACACACACACACACACACACACACACACACACACACACACACACACACATCTCTCTATTCACATAAACTCGTGGCCCAAAAGGCCACACCCACATCCTGTTGCTTATTACACACGTCTGTCTCTCCACATTTTCCTGCTCACATCTCCGTACACTACACATTTCTATTTACATTCCCCAATCTTTCCGTCCCGCTCTCCTCTCTACTTCCTCCTTCTCCCTCTCTCACTCTTTCCCTCGCTATAAATATCGCTCTCTGTAACTATCTCTCCCTCTCTCTCTGTATCTGCCTCTCTCTCTCTCTATTTCCCTCTCTCCTCTCTCTGTCTGTCTCTCTCTCTCTGTCTATCTCTTTCTGTCTCTCTGTCTCTCTCTGTCTCTCTCTCTCTCTCTCTCTCTCTCTCTCTCCGTCTCTCTCCTTCCCATCGCGCTTGCCCCAAGCCTTCCCCAATCTGCATCTCCCGTCCACCTCCCCATTTTCTATCTCACTTCTTGCGCCTCTTCCCATCGTTATTCTTCCTACTCCATCTAACACCTTCCTTCTCCAACTCCTTTTGTACCAACCTTTCCGGGCCAACCGCGCTCGCCACTCCCACCCCGCGTCTCAGCGCCCAGCTTCTCCTCGCAGCGTCTCCTCGCGCCGTCTTTGCCCACCCCGCCCCCGCAGCCGTTCCGGGCGGCCGGGCGGCCAAATAGAAATCTCCCAGGAATGACGTCGTCGCCGGCCGTAAACCTCGCAATTGCAGCGGCAAGGATGCGAGCGGCGCGTCTGGGCGGCCGGCCTAGCGCCCGCCACGTCCGACGCCCTCTCGCCGCCTTCCGCCGCCCCGCCACGCCCCGCCACGCCCCGCCACGCCCCGCCACGCCCACTGCCTTTGCGCCAAGATGGCGCCCTCGCGCTCAGGCGCGCAGTGGGATCGCCCTTCCGTCGAAAGGGACAAATTGCGACTTCTTTTAGTTGTAATTGATTCTGACTTTTTAGAGATTCCTGGAGCGTCAACTTCTAAGCTCATTAGTCCCGTAAATGTATTCCATGTTTCCTTGGGAGGTGTCGGTCATCGTCACTCGTTGGATGGATTAATCCAGCGTCGGCCTACAGTCGGCTAGCGAGGTTTCCCCCTAACCATGTACCTCCCACCACCACGGCACCGCCCCAGCCGGGACAAGCTCTCAGCATCCGGCCGGTCTCCCGGTGTGTGTGGAAGTGTAGTGTGTGTGTGGATGTGTGTGTAATGGTGTGTGAGGGGTGAGGATAGGGCAAAGAAGATGAAGGAATGTTCGCGCGCGGTCTCCTGACCCGTTTTTTTAGTGTACTGTTTCGACATTCACCTGGTGATGATTGAAGAAACCACGGAAAACTACCGATCAGAGCAGCCGGCCGTTAGAACTCTCCTCCAGACAGCGACAGAACTCGGCCTACGTATCTAGCTAGTGTCGAAAATCGTGCCACCGTTCCTCGCGCCACCTGTGTCGAACCTAGGACTTCTCGGTCACAGGCACTGCAGTGACATCAGTTGATGCCCGGAGTCACTTCTTCGATCTCTTAGTTTTTATAGGCGCATTCCAATGTCATTTCGGCATTAAGAGAATGGAACTGGGGAGGGGGAGTCAACGGTTGATTTTAAAATAAGTTGTAATATAATTTTACAAATATGGTCCTTCGTATATTTAGTCAGCCAAATTATTATGAGTAAAAAATTGGGAAAATCAGGTAAAATATTTTCTTTAATATCAGAACGTTTCGGTAAACTGTCCTGTTCTCATCATCAGGTACTACAAAAACATACAAAGTCTTTTAGTATTATATAAATATAGTTTCATTTCTTTGAACATCGTGACAAATAATGATGATACTCACCTCAATAGAGTAATGTTTGTTTTTTGATTAATCTTTAAATGTTATTATTTTTTAATAATTAATATTGGGAACAAGACAGGTTCCCAAAACGTTGTTATATTATACAAATATTTTTCCCAATTTTCCCAATTTTTTTACTCTCAATAATTTGTCTGTCAGTAAAGATATAAATAGGGCCATATTTATAAAATTAAATTGAAGACGGTCATAATAACATAAGAAAGTTGTAATATAATTAAAGGGAAATTTTATATATTTAAAAACTAATGCTAGTTACTTTGAGCAGTATATTACAATATTTTTTTTGTAATTTTGTATTAAGATATTCTCAATTTTTTGAGATTTGTCCAGGGAATTTATCTTTTTAACATTTTCTTTACATTGGGCCCTTTTCGCGAGAACATAACCGTTCACGCACTTTTTCTGAAAACCTACTTCAGCAATTCAGAAAAAGCTACGTGTCTCCGAATCCACAACAATTATCTAAACTGACTAATACTAAAATAATATTTCAAAGTGTTTATGGGTAAGCCTGGCTGTAAGAGAATGTCAGAGTTTCCAGGAAGCGGTTACACGTGGCGTCTATTTCGATTTTTTGTAAACATTCGATAAAATCTGAATGAGGAAACTATCATTTAGGATTAAGTTTTGTTTACATAATAAAGTACCTAAACAATTAAACAATATTTTCTTACGTAAACAAAAGGAGAGGAAAACAATTACGCTTTGTCGTTGATTCCTCACCATTGGTATGACTGTTAAAGACTTCTTAACGATGTATTCAAGTAATTGGATATTTTAAGACAAAGAACTCATGGAATATCAAGATTTGTGTGTCGGCGGGATGACGGATTTCGACAACAATTAAATAGCTGAGTTTCACAGCGACTAGTGTGTGGATGAGGATTCTAGAGGCTGACCGCTTACTCTTGTCGGTCGTTTTCGTGGTTTCCTCCCCTAACTTTGGGGCGGACTGCAACGCAGTATCTTAAACATCAGTGCGCGTGTCGCGAGAGACCCTCCTTTCCCCGCCACGTCCTTGCTCTCATCCTTTCTGCCAACTGATGGGCTTCTCCACCATTCGCGTGATGCCTAGTCCCCATAAAGTGAAAACACTCCCGCAGGTCCGTGATTACACGTATGCCAGACCATGACTCCATTTTAATTGATTGATTGATTGATTTTTTCGTGTTTCCGGGCGCGTCAACTACTTCGGTCATTAGTCCCGTTAGTGTAGTGCATGTTTTTTATCGGGAGATGGCGGTGATCTTCCTTCGCTGGATAGCGAGATCCGGCGCCGACCTACCGTCGGCTAATGGGGTTTCCCCCTAAGCAGGATTCTCCCACCAGTGGGGCACCGCCCCAGCCGGAACAAGCTCTAAGCTCCCAACTGGTCTCCCGGAATATGTGGTAGTGTAGTGCATGTTAGTGTGTGTGTAAGGGGAGAGGATAGGACAAGGAAGAGGAAGGACAGATCGCGCGCGGTCCGTGGCCCGTTTGGTAGGGTACTGCTCCGGCATTCGCCTGGTGTTGATCGGAGAAAGACTCCGTTTTAACTTAGGCGCGATACGCCTACCTTATCATTGAAGATGTGTCGAATACATTCGTCGAAATTCAAGGAATTATCTTGGTAGGATTTTAAAGGCACGACTTCTTGGTAGGAAAACAAGATATAGACCATTTTGCACAAATTTTTATTAATATCTTTGAAACATTTGATTGTAATGTTAATAAAATTAATATATTTGTAAATGTATCTACGTTTTAACAAATGACATTTCACAACATCAACGGTGCCCTAAGTTGTCTTAAAAAATGGTTTTTAACCATCATATATTTTGACTATTAAGTTCACAAGAAATAGAGAGTATCTAAACTATCTTTCATTTTTTAAATAATTCTCGATTTTTAATTTATTTAAAATTAGCTCTTTGTTTAAAAGTGAAATATTGTTGGCAATCCACATATTCGAATTCAGAGTGATTAATAGCATTTACATTTAATATTTTTGCAACTGTGGACAGCTCAGGCAATATCAGATCTGGAACAAAACGTAGATATATTATTAAATATAAAACAATAGAATTAAAAGATTATTTTAGAAAATAAGATAAAATGACTGAAAATATTCAGTGGTTCGTACCATATGTGTCCAAGACATCGCAAGTTGCTACAGTAATAAATAAAAATGTTTGAAATAACAAACTCATAAATATTAAATTGACCTACTGAAGCAACATAAAAGATAGGCAGAAAAACACGAAAAAAGCAACGATTGTTTAAAAAATGTATTATTACTAGTGATCTCCATCAGGAAAAATGCTACTGAACAAAACCACTCAAAATTGCTTTTCAAAATCTATCACGCAGTGCTGAAGAACAACAAATAAAATACTCTAGTATAAAACCGCAATAAATTAAATATCTTAAGAAAAACGTAAACAAAATAACATATTATTGTATTGAACAACAATTATTTACATACCAGGAAAATTAAAAAAGGTGTAAATGTCATGTGAATTACATACTTAATTGCGGACATGCTTTTCCTTTGAGCATTGCTGAAGCTTATCGTTAGCAGTTCCCTAAACAGTGACGCACTGAATATGAGAATAAGAAACTTGGATGCGCAGAATAAGATCAGCCAGAACAACATAATCCAATATTTTCATTTTTCAGTAAAATTCAAAAGTGTTTCATTGTTTTCATATTTTTACGAACTTTTGGGTATCTAAAGAAACCGTAGACACTTCTCACATGGTCGGAGTTTGAAGAGTTCTCATACATTTTCTGCGTGATTGGAAAATTAGTAATATTCTTAAATTATAGTATTTTTTTAAATTCAAATTATTTCATTTTATAATACAAAAATCAACAACCAGACTACTGCATGTGCGTTCCTTTTTAGTAATTTTCGTTTGTTATATTCACTTGACGTTAGCATCAAACATTGTAAGAAATGTTACGTTTAAAGTTCATAATAAATATCCGTAGGTTATTACCTTGATATTACCCTATATTATTCCCCTTGAGTATATAAAAGTGTTCTAATAGTCCATGGTCACCTCAAGCAACTATGTGGACGCGTGTGAAAGTGATAGTGATAGTGATAGTGGCGTGATAGGGGTGATTGTGGAGAGCAACGACAGGGACGCTCCGAGTGAAAGTGTAGTGAATGTCAGAGTGAGAAAGCGAAAGTTTAAATAGTAGTTGCAATCATTGTTTCTGATGCAAATGTAATAGTGTGTATCTACAAATCTATATATTTAAAAAAATAAGGTATTTTGCCATGGCTTCGTTTAGAGCTTCTACTGAACCAATTGTAGTATTTTTTTTCCTTTAAATGAAAGAATGTGATCCCTAGATTTGTTATCAGATATTGTTTGTGTTGATTCACCAACATTTACGGTGTAAATTAATTAATTAAATATTTCTTTAATAGTACGCTTATCAATAGTCAATTGTTTTCTTTCAGAGTGGCTGTTTCAAAATCGATATATATATATATATATATATATATATATATATATATATATATATATATATATATATATATATATATATATATATAGTCGATAGATGTCCACGCTGCTTCATGGTGGCGCTGCTTGATGTTTTGTTTTGATTGTTGAGATTTGTTTACAATTCATCAAGTTTTGTTTCAGTGTAATTATTGCATTGTGGCGTTGACAGTTTGCATGTATTTGCTTTAGTGGTGTATTTTGTAGAGAACATTCGGACAGTGGGTTTTGCTCGGTTGTACTGAAGTAGTGAAGTTGTTCACAGGTTTTGTCGAATTCTGAATCGTTGCCCACGCGCCCCAAAAGACGCAAACGTATATCAACGGGACGCAACGAAAGAGAAAGTCAGCGTAAGTGTCGTGATAGTGAAGTCATTTCGTTTACTGCTGGGTCGTTGTCTATGAAATGTCAGTTTTGTTCTGCTTTGTACTTCGCATGTGAGAGAAATTCTGCAAACGAGTTTACTCTGTGTTGCTTAAATGGGAAAATAAGTTCACCTTCGAGCAATATGCCAGAAGAAATCAAAATTGTTTATAGGACATGATGACACATCAAAAAACTTTAGAAATAATATCCGTCAGTATAGTCTTATACCCTCAAGATCCAAACAATGCAACGTATTTTGAACATTAGTCTGGGCACAGTATTTTACATTTATCTCAGATCTCACCGTCAAAGTTTGACGGGTTCACACTAGTTAGTCAAGAAAACAACAATAGCAGTAAGCAACTGAGGTTTAGGAATTTAAGATAGAACATATCTCACATCAACACCTTTGAAAGGCAGAAATGCCGAGCGATAAGAAATAAAATTAAAAAAGATAGAACAGAAGCAAAGTAATGTAATTATTATGTACAAAATAAATTATATTATTCTACCACATTTATCGAATGAGTAGTCAAATTTAAAGGAAAATAATAGCTCATTGAAGTGATAAAACGTTGTTACATAAGATGCTATGGTATTAATATTGTATCACGACTGACTTAAAGGAAATACAACGGGTATACAAAATGAAATATTTGGGAGTAATTATCGATAGTAAATTAAATTTTAAAAATTATATAGAGTACTTAGTAACGAAAGCTGGAAAAAAGATTAATATTTTAAACAGAATTGGTCAATATATAAATGGCTATACAAGATGTTTAATATATAAATCCATAATTGCACCCCATTTTGATTACTGTGCAACAATACTAATTGGAGTCCACAAAACTAAAATTAATAAACTTCATATAAAACAAAACTGAGCCATGAGGATAGTAATCCAATGCAATATATCCACTAGAGTGCTAAACATGCTAGACACTCTGCAATTTATGACAAAAAAGGGATAATTCATTACAAGACACTAATTTTTATTTTTAAATAAATTAAAAATCATATAAAAGGAGATTTAGTAAACAAAATCCAAAGAGTGAAAGATAAAACAACAAGGGAAATAAGACAAGCACAATATTTAGTTATTAATTTCAGTAAAACTGCACAGGCAAAAAATAGACTATTTGACCAAGGGTTTGAATTATACAATAAATTACTCTTAGAAATATAAAATTGTGAACCATTTAAAGAATTTAACAGAAAAACTATAAAATATATGAAAGTATAAAATTAATTTTGTAAATAGTTAATAAAGAATACCTATAAGTCTAAACAATGTATGTAAATATGTATTTTGTATAACTAATAGCCGAGAAGGCTAAATAAACCAAATCTATCTACCTATATATGTATATCTATAAGATAGTGAGATCTTACAATATTTATTTCTCAAATAACTATTATAGAACTACTTAATTTTCCTTCAGCTTTCCGGGAAAATATTTGAATTTATATTTGCATCCTACGTCTTCAGGCAAAATGGTGAAATTTTTAGTATCGACGTGGCGGTATTTGAAGCCATCTCATGAATGCGTGGTTTCGCCCCTCTGCGTTTCCCACTTTTGCGCTGCGAGGCGCTCGTGGTCGGCGGATGACGCGCGTTGCGTCGCACAGTGGTTGATTTCGTTGATTTAGCGGTATTAAAATATTTCCATTAAAAATTAGTGCGTTTTAAAGAACATACCTTCCAGATTCTCGCTCATATTCAACATTCAAATTTTCCTTAAGAACGCGACGTCAGTAGGCAGTAACACCAAGCGCGTCAAAGCAGGACTGAGGCACGCCTGCGCGCGGGGCTCGGAAGCGCTCACCGAGCAGGCTGATTCTTCTGAGAAATGAATGTTGCACTTATAGTGATTATTACAGTTCAGGCAAGACTATAAGGAACCCATTCACGTGGTTTGATTGATTGATTGATTTTTTCGTGTTTCCGGGCGCGTCAACTGCTTCGGTCGTTAGTCCCGTTAGTGTAGTGCATGTTTTCTCTCGGAAGATGGCGGTAATCTTCCCCCGCTGGATGGCGAGATCCGGCGCCGACCTACCGTCGGCTAGTGGGGTTTCTCCGTAACAAGGACTCTCCCAACAGCGGGGCACCGCCCCAGCCAGGACAAGTTCTAAGGTCCCGACCGGCTTCCCGGAATATGTGGTAGTGTAGTTCATGTTAGTGGAAGTGTGTGTGTAAGGGGAGAGGATAGGACAAGGAAGAGGAAGGACAGATCGCGCGCGGTCCGTGGCCCGTTTGGTAGGGTACTGCTCCGGCATTCGCCTGGTGTTGATCGGAGAAACCACGGAAAACTACCGATCAGAGCAACCGGCCGCTAGAATTCTCCTCCAGACAGCAGCTGAATTCGACCTAGCTGAAAAGCTAGTGTCGAAAATCCTGCCGCCGTGGGGAGTGGGAACCTAGGACCTCCCGGTTAGAGGCGCTGCAGTGACATCAGTTGATGCACTGAGCTACCGCTACCGGTTTCAGGCAAAATGATGAAATTTTTAGTATCGACGATTTATTTGAATCCATCTCGTGAATGCGTGGTTTCGCCCCTCTGCGTTTCCCACTTTGGCGCTGCGAGGCGCTCGTGTTCGGCGGATGACGCGCGTGGCGTCGGTCCCTGGGACTGCGCCTCATGATGCTCCTCTTGTCGTCGCAGGCCTTGCGCGTTGGCCGCTGCACCCTCTGTGCCATCGCTCGCTCTGACACCCCACTGCATCTCTGTCGGCGTCTCTATTTGAGAATTTGCCAGCGCTGCCTCTTCGGAGTAAATATACGACGTGTCAGTGTAGCTTTGTCAGAGTTCGCTTGGACTACCTTTTTGAAACAAAAGAAAACTCTTTTTGTGACACAAAATATCTAGTTGCTGTTTCGGGTGGTGTGTTGATTCTCTCATATCGTGGTCTTGTTTTGGGTGAGAATTCTTTGGTACTACGAGTCTCTGTGGGACTCCTCTCTGGGTTTGTGAAAAAGATTTTGCACAACCTGTAGAAACGCGTAATTTTACCCCTTTTGATTCAGTAATATTAATTCTTGACTGATAATTGACGATCGAATATAATATATATAATAACGAAATGTGAGATTTGAATAAATTAATGCTAATAACTAAGTAGTTACAAAGTAACAAAAACATTAATGTTATTAGATACTTTGTTTAATTTTGTTTAATATATATTATTATTTAACTATGTTTTTTGCATGTTTAATCATTTTTCTACCAATAAGGTGTACTAATATTATTAGTAGTACTTAATTATTGAGGAAAATTATGTTTCAAAATGAGGGCAAAACTGCAGTACTCCGGTTTATGGAACCCTTGTTCTGTAACGCGTATATTTCTAATGTCGAAGAGGATAACTCATGATAGTTGGATTAAGATTATAAGGCATCGAATCGGATACTTCACTGACTCTCCATTTTGTTCCCTATATTTTTGTATGTAATTAGTAAACACCTTCGGTGTTTATTCAACAACCATAAACTTTATTATCTCTATTATCACTGATTGTTCTGTGATCATCTTAAGTTTTCCATAACATCAAACCTGTCGCTATTATTCTCGTGAACACGACAGAGCTTCGTTTAGAACCAAACCTCTTACAGTTTCTACAAGTCCTCCCAAAATATTTATCCGTGGTTCTTTGTAAACTAATCAGGAATAATATATTATAACAGCTAACAGAACTTTCCAGACTTTCAGAAACAAAATAAGTTCACATTAAGTTGTAAACAAATAATTGCGACACGGAAAGTTATTAATGGGCTGTTGAAATAAATTCTCTTTCACTATCTAGTAATCCCGAACTTTCAGCCCTTACCATATGACTTTCCTTGGGGTGTATAAAACCCAATAATTGTAACGATCACCGTCTCCAGATCACATCGTTGCCTTGCATCATTGTAACTAAACCATCGACTGTCTCGTTTCGCCCACTGTTAATTCCGAACTTTCGTTTCGACCTTCCCGTTGTCGTCTCTCTGGGCTCCGACGCTAGCGCCGGAGATACGATGCGGCGTGGCCGGAGATCGCAGCCCCTTGCGACCCCGGCGACATTCTCGGAGTAATCGCCGCCGTTCGTTCGGGGCCCGCCCACGACCTCTCCACGCCGCCTTCGCCCTCGCCCTCGCCCTCGCCCTCCTTCCCAACGTTGAGTACGATTCACGGGACACGTCCAAATGCGCTAGGAGCGCCTCTTTGACGTATTCTTCCCAATATCTCGTATTCAAATATTCTATGGAAATAAACAATTGGTTGAGCACTTTCGTTCACATTTTCAATCCTTTATACCCTCTTTAAGAGGAAATCGAATGCCGTATTCTGGCAATGTTAAATTGCCAAATCTCAGAAGTTATAAAGGGTCTAAATCTAAGAATTTATTAAAGTTAGGCTTATGAAGTTTTACATATTGCAGATATATCCCTGGTAATAACACGGAAACAACGGTTTTAAAGAATGTTTTCAATTTTTGTAGATAAAAATATTTTCTCATAATGCATTTTTTGCGATGTTTTCTAGTAAATAAAGTTCAGTAGAATGTGTATTACTAAGGTAATCAAAAAAATATTGTTTCGGTAAATATAGAAAATCTTTATTAACAACTCCTGAAAATTTCAGTTTCCTATTACAAATGTAAGCTGAGAAAAGGACAATTTAATATCAAACATCAACTTCCAGGAAATGGGCTTTAAATCTGCAACCCTCAGAACACGCCAGCTCGATAACGTGCATCATCAGAATAATCATTTTTTAATAACCACTTCCTTTTGACACTGTTTTATGTTGGTTAGCTTCACATCAAAGTTTTCAATACACATTCCACATGTATAAGTTTTTTAGTTTTTATACGCTGAATTATGTGACAGAATCTAAAGGTACTGGAGCCAACACCTACAGTGAGTGTAAAAAGTATTCAAACCCCTAAGGATTTCTACGAAAAGTTAATTGTCTTACGTGTAACGAAAAGCAAAAAAAATATTCCATCTTCCATCTGAAGAAAATGTGTTGTATTTTCTTTCGTCGGTAAAAATAATATTTTTCCAAAACCCACTCGTTTTATTTACGTGTTGTTGTTTTGTTTTTGTTTTTTGTTGTTTTTTTTTGCGAACTCAATATTTTCCTTCTGTTGACTTCATTCACATAATATTTTCTTCTAGCTACTCTTGCTTGATAGCCACTTTACCTCAAAACATTTTGCACACTACTCTCGCATACATTTTTCTGCAATTCATTCTCAAGTTCTCCCTATATTTTTGGTGCACTTAATCGCAGATTTTCTTTGCTTTCCATAGATTTGCATGACCATCTGTTCCACTAAGTTTCTTTGTACGTCCAAGTTTTTTCACGTTTTGCAATGTTTTCCTTGCTCTAAACATATCTATAACTCCCAGAATGGTATTCCTTGGTCTGTTTAAAATCTGAGAAATTTCCCGCAACGATTTTCATTGATTATGCAACCTGATGATATTTTTTCTCTTTTCCAATGACGTTTCCTTCCTTTTGCGACTCATTTCTTCTTTTCATAAAACACACAGATGCCTGTCAATTATCTATCAAACACTACTGCTATCTAGTGTGACACTTCCTAGTGTCACAAATTTTCCACGGGTCAGGCGTAGGGGAGTTAAAACCGTTACAGTTGTCCTTGCTGTTCGAATACTTTTTGCGTCCCGAGATTTCACATTTCAGGAAGTTTCAACTGTTTTATCTGTTTTGTATATGCGTATTTTTGCTGTTTTTGTTATTAACTTTTCCGTGCACTTAGGTTAATACTATGATGAAAATAGGTTAATTGATTATAAGTTAATTATTGCATAATAACAATAGTTGTTAAAATGCACTGGTGTTCGAATACTTTTTACTCTCACTGCCCAATGAAAGAACAACTTCACATATAAATAATAAAACAATACTCGTAAGAATGACTTGAACATATTTCAAACGCCAATTTAAAGAGAAAATTATGTATATTTAAGAAAAAGTAAAAAAAAACAAAAACATTTTTGACCTATCGTCTTCTCGATCTAACGTCTTCTCGTTATTTCGACCTATTCGTTCTATCGTCTTCTATATTATTTCAGTTGTATATACACCTTTTGTGGCTTATTGTGGTTCATCCATTTCCAGGTAGGGCTACAAGGTTTAGATACTGGTATCATAATATTAAATAATGAATTCAATGGAATTTACTCTGTGTATGAAACGTATAAAGCGAAGAAATTGAACCGACCCGCGCCAGACTGTGCTTCCATCTCACTTCACCAGCGAAGCATCTAATTCCGCTTGCTCCCGCCGCTCTTTCGTGCACGCACAACGTTTTCTTTGGATTCCAGGCTACTTCACATGAACTAGCACAAAGCGTATGGAAACTGTTTTGGACGTTTAATGCGAACGTTATTTCGGGATTTCACTTTTAGTTCTTCCGTTGCTTGCGGGGATTCCTTTGCAAAATATTAATACAATGATACAATAGCTAAGCTTTTGGAAATTCTCAAAACATTTATTCGGTACTGTTAGTTTCAGTTAAATTGTGCACTGTAATTAAGCAAACTTCCTATTATTGTGATCTAATTTTAACATTGTCATTTAATTTTGGGGTTTCCATTTCATTACCTAATGTATTGTTTGAAAATCATTTCTACAATTACCACAATATAATCTATTATTTCTTTCTTTTTTATCGTCAAAACCACTGTTTTACTTGGAAAGTATTTCTTTTTTTTTATACATTTTTTTGTTCAACCACTTTTCAGGGTTTCGATGCACACGAACACATAAACAAAATCTTACGATTTTATTTTATGTTTTTAAAATTATTTCTGTTACAAATCAAGAATCCTGTTATATGAAAAAATATCGTTTTGTTTGTGACTTTATGTTTATTTCCACGTGATGAAGAACAATATATCCGCGAGTGAAGGACATGATACTAATGCACTCTCATCTTGCAACATCACCTCAAGTGTTAGCCTCTTTCATTCGTGAATATATTATTTTTCACTCCAAAAATGACTATTTATATTTATGTGTTCTTTATTTCCATTTATATTTTCTCTTCTCTCCTTATAAAAGTGTATATCAATCTTAAAAACGTATTTCGTACATTTAGCCTTCTGAACTAACTGTGCAAAATGTTTTAATATACTTGTTATTGTAGCAACAATTTTGCAGTTGTTTTAAAATACACAGCTGCAAACTTGCGTGTAATAAGCCGCGTTCATGACATCTAGATCAGACCCATACAGTTCACATGCCGCACCGCCACCCAAGCAGCTCGCTTCATTCCCGTTCCCACTCCTTTCCGACGCCACCATAACATCTCCTCCCTTCTACCCCTAAGCTACCCCCAACTTCGTCCAACGCCTCCCATGCCATCCCCATGACGCCCCCGCTATCCCCACGACCCCCACCCCCTCAACGTTCCCACCACACACACAATGCCCTCATCACCCCCAAAACGCCACAGCCACCTCCCACAACACCCCCGCCTCCCCTGCAACGCCCCAACCACCCTCACATCACTCCCACCTCCCTCACAACGCCCCACCACCCCACAATGCCATCACTACCCCCACAATGCCTCCACCACCCCCACAACGCCCCGCCTCCCCTACAACGCCTCCACCACCCCCACAATACCCCCACCACTCCCACATCATCACCGCCTCCCTCACAATGCCCCCACCATCCCCACACCCCCTTCGCCGCCCCTCCAACGCTTCTGCCACACCCACAATGACCCCACCACTCCCATATCGCCACCGCCTCCATCACAATGTTCCCACCATCCCCACAAATCCATCGCCTCTCCTACAATGCTCCAGCCACCCCCACAACGCTCCCGCCTCCCCTCACAACGCCTCCACCATCCCCACAATGTCCCCATCACCCCCACAACACTCCCGCCTCCCCCACAACGCCTCCACCATCCCCGCAATGCCCCCATTACCCCCACAACACTCCCGCCTCCCCCACAACGCCTCCACCATCCCCACAATGCCCCCATCACCCCCACAACACTCCCGCCTCCTCCACAACGCCTCCACCATCCCCACAATGTCCCCATCACCCCCACAAAGCGTCCACCACCTCACAAAACTCCCTCCCCCGGCACCTTACTATCTCTACGCCGTTTACACGTAGCCATCCTTTCCCCCGCTCCCGCCCCATAATCCTACACCTTGCCCCGCCGCTCACACGCTACTCCCCGCTACTCCCCGATGCACCCTGGTCCCAGCAGGGGGTGCTGCGCGCATCCCCGGCCGGCCGCCCCGCGCGCCGCCGCTCCCACGTGCGCCCCATCGCTCGCGGCCTCGCGCCGCACGTGGCGGCGATGCGCTGCGTTCGCACTCCATTCGCTCGGCACGCGCCCCGCCCCCTCGCGCTCGCACACCACCTCCCCTCCCCTCCCCTCCCCTGAATTGAGACGTCGGCTGCGATGTTCTTCAGCCCTCCGCTATTATGATGACACTTTCTGAACGCTTGCGATTGCATCACACAAAAGGAAGAGGCAGAGAAAAGTTACGATTCAATTCTACACAATCCAAATTCAACAAATGTTTTATTTCAAATCCACAAAATTTTTGTTTTAAGTCGCTAAGCTCTTACATTCTCTAAGACATATAAGATGAGGGAGGCTCATAAATTCTGAAACAATATCTGTGAACACAGAGTTAAAAATATTAGTGGAAATATAATTGAAAATTTAATATTTGCCATAAAATTGTACATAAAAAATTTCGCAATAATTCCCTATAAACACAAGTGTTTTGATCACTGTCGTTTCGTTCACCATCGATTGCATCCCATTTTCTTTCTCGTACTCGCAACAGTTTTTCAACCTCCGAGTATTTCTCACCCCTCTTCTGTTTCCGCCGCCACATCAGGTTCCACCACCCTCTGTAGCACCCACCGCTCCTTCCGCCAAACTTTCCCCGCCGCCGCCGCCGCCCACGCCACCTCCAGCGCGCTGCGCTGCATTGTTCATCGACGCGTGAATTGTCATTGTTGGGCGGGGCGGTTGCGCAGGGTGGCGGCGCGAGGCGGGGAGTCGGAGCGCCCCATTGGCCAGCGCAGTAAAAGACGCGTTAACGGCCCTCCTTACCGGGTAATGGGCTGTTGGGTTATAAACCGGCCCGCAGGGAGTTTCAGTGCCACGAACGTGCGGGTCGCGGAGCAACGCAGCGCATTGCGCCCCCCCCCCGCGTCCGGACCCACGCGATTCCGCTGCGCTCTGCTTCCACGGCCACCCGCGAATCGGCCCCGCCTCTTCTCCGCCTCGTACCCGCTCTCTCCCCGTTCCCATCCCAGCCACCGCCCCGTCTCCGATCTGGACCCCGAGCACGCCCCCATCGCTGCCAACGACCACGTCCCCGTGACTGGCAAATCCTCCAACCTCCTATCGTCCAATTCTCTCCCGCCTCTACCTGTCTCGCTACATGCCGTCCCGTCCCGTCCCGCTCCATCCCGTATGGTCTCGACCTGCCTTGTCCCGTTCTTCCCCATTATGTCCTGTCACACCTCGACCTGTCCCCTTCCGATCTGCCCGCTCTGCCCCGATCCGTCCTACCCTGTTCCGTCCTGTCCCGTTCCGTCCTGCCCCGTCCCGGCCTGGCCCGTCCCGGCCTGTCCCATTCCGTCCTGCCCCGTCCCGGCCTGCCCAGTCCTGGACTGTCCCGTTCCGTCCTACCCTGTTCCGTCCTGTCCCGTTCCGGCCTGCCCCGTCCCGGCCTGTCCCGTCGCGGCCTGTCCCATTCCGTCCTGCCCCGCCCCGACCTGCCCCGTCCCGAACTGTCCCGTTCCTTCCTGTCCCGTTCCGTCCTGCCCCGTCCCGGCCTGCTCCGTCTCGGCCGGTCCCGTCCTGTCCCGTTCACTCCTACCCTGTCCCGCCCTTCCCTGTCCCCTCCTGCTCAGACCCGAAAGCTCCAGCCCCGTAGCACCCCCTACCCCCCTCCGTACGTCCCGTCCCGTTCAGTTCACTTCACAGCAGTCCCGCCCCGTGCAGCCCCCTCTGCTTTGATTCCCCGTCCGCATCTCCTCACCCTCCCAATTCCACCGCCTCCTATCGCCGTCCCGGACCTCCCGCGATTTCGCTCCGCCCGGCCACCCACTCTATCCCGCTGCTTCCCGCTCCACCTCCAGCCCGCAATTCCGCCCCGCCCAGCCCTTTCCGGTTCGTTGCCTCCCGCGCCCTCATGAGCCGCGCGCGTTGCAACCCCTATCGCGCAGTGCCTTCCATTTCTCACCCCCACCCCCGACGTGCCCCCGTGCAAGCACCACAACCGCCGCGCACCCCAAGCCCCACCTGTGCAGTGCCTCCGCGCCGCTGCGCCGTTCTGGGTTTACTGGGCGCACTTCTCGAGGCGCCAGGTGTTTCCCGCTCCCCTCCGCCCAGCTGCCGGCCCCTCCTAATTTGCTTCTCTGTGTAGTAGGCTCTGCGAGCTGCTGGAGGAAAGAATATCTTAGTAGTCGACTAATTGCTTGTAATAAGGTTTTTCAAATACCCGTTTCATAGAAGAGAAATTTAAAAAAATTTGTTACCAACATATTTGTTTACAAATGCAATGAATAAAACCTAACATCGGATAAAAGAATTCCCAAATTATTGGATCAATCTGTCCACTTTAATAACTACATTTTTCTATAGCACTGTGATGAATTACAAGTTATATGTTTATATATATATATGAATTATATAAACGATTCAAATACTTGTGTTTAATAATAGAAAATTTGAAAGTATAACTCCAGATCTAATTCCAGATTTAGAAGGTCATTTTACAACTACATTCATTCTTATCAAGTATCGAATAACCCTAGTAAAATTCATTATATTGTGTTTGCGAACCTAATACTGTAAAATTCAACTTTTGCTACTTAAGGGTGACTGTTATATTAATTTATTAAATATAAAATAAATTACAATTTATTTTATGAAATTTTAAATAATTATCGTGTTTACATGATTCTGTTATTTAAATATTAGTTTTGTAAAAAAAATAATTTTTAGTTTCATAAATACAAACAAAAATTTTGAAGCAATTTCATAAATCCGCTAAAAAACCGTCGTTAGCTGCAAGAATCATTCCAAAATCAAAATTACCTACCAAGCTTCTGCTCTTCATCTTGCGCAATTACAAACAAAATAGAAAACGAGTTCCGCATTTTCGTACATCCTCCTTCCCATAAACCCATTTGGAGCATTAAGTCGACGCGGGTTGTGTCCAGAAATGGCAGCGAATCTTGCGACGCAAATGAGTGCACGCGGTCGCCACTGCGGCGCTGCGGTCGGCGCGACGGCCCTACCAGTTGAATGGCGGCGGGCGAAGCGGCCTCGTCTTAATGGGAGGAATCGAACGTGGAACCCGCCGCTCGAATTAACGTTGGTTCGTCCATTGAATGCGCGTTTTAAGCCGCTTTGCTCCGAGAGGGGAACCTTTCTGCGTAATTGGTTCTAATCCTCACTACGTGAAACCTTTCAAAATTACATTAGCGATATTCCTTTTTCGCTTAAGCAAGTTCTTGCCTGCTTTCATGTAGTGTTAGCTTCTCGTTTCGAGTGGTTGGTGCTACTCTCGATGCGATCAGAGGGATTTCGTTGGTGCAAATCTCCTAATAATGGAGCATGTAAAAATTAATAAAACTATTTTCATTATTCTTATTATTATCATATTCATTAATATTATTATTTTCGTGTCGGCCATTTCTGGGTAAGCTACACGTGCTCTTCCGAGGCGCAGTCATATGTTGTCTCGGAGAGAGATTAACGGGTGCCATTATGGGGATCAGCTTTTTGGCTTTATCCCTTGGTAAGATAAGGTTGTTAAGCCAAGAATTATGAATTATGAAGTAATAGGATGATAAAGACAGGTGGTCGTGGTCTTTTTGAACCATCGTAGCTTTCGTCTGTATGACAGAGGAAAAACCACGAAACCCCGGTCAGGATGGCCGGCCCGGGGTGGAACCCGGGCTCCCGACTGCCAAGTCAGTGCGCTACGCACCAAGCACTTCGCTCGATATAATAATAATTATTATTATTATTATTATTATTATTATTATTATTATTATTATTATTATTTATTGACCTCTAAAATAACAATGGCAACTTTTAGGTATCGATTAAATGTGAAGTGTACTTCAAGTTGCAACCAGCTGCCGAAGGAACAAATTCAGTTTCTGTAGATGCTTTTACAATACTTTAAACAAACCAACAATGACGTATTACTTTTCTTAGTCCAAAAAGCCTTGGTCTAGGAGTTTCGGCAAATTGTTGTATAAGTAGGAGAACAGATTATCGGAGGTTCTATGAGAATAGATACGACCAGCAGTTTTACATTCATCCGTCCTCGACAATAATATTACTCGACAAAATTAATTATT
This sequence comes from Teleogryllus occipitalis, assembly GCA_011170035.1. Taxonomy (NCBI): domain Eukaryota; kingdom Metazoa; phylum Arthropoda; class Insecta; order Orthoptera; family Gryllidae; genus Teleogryllus; species Teleogryllus occipitalis. The sequence continues at coordinate 21,097 of BLKR01002273.1, forward strand.
ATTCTTATTCAAATGCTATCCTCAACCTTTCGGTTGGTGAAGGGCTTCACGCTACTATGAAATTACAGTCAATAAGTAATAATGAAAAACATTTCGTAATACGTGGTGTATATTTACCTCCCAATTACAAGATGAAAACCGGGCTATTACGCGAAACTGGAACCTACGCTCTTCTGCTCCGCGTAGAGTGACTGCCATCGCAAGGCTGAACACAACGTACGTCTTCTGAAATATGATCATGCTTCTTGCTAGAAGATATCAAGAAAATATAACTAGACTGAAAATCGTACGTATAATCTTGACTGATGCGAATCTCTTCTCAAGAACGTGAAAACAAAATATATAGAAGATGTAATGTACAAATAACTAGGAACCTTTTTGCTACTGAGTGTTCAAAATTTAAAAATATTATAGATCAAGTCAATATGTGTAATAAACTGTAATAATATTTAAAAGTCAATACAGGAAACATCACTAGCATTCATTTTCCAAAGTGTATTTGATTGTGAAAACGATATAAAAGAAGACATTACGCTGAACTAATGCTATATTATTGTTTATGGTAACTGTATTGCAATATACTATTTATTATAGACAATAAGTCAATCACTCAGAACATAGTTGTTACAAACTGACTTAAAATAAATCAATTAAAATCTTTAAATACAAAGATATTGTAGAAATCCAATTTATTTTGCAAAATCACAATTCATTTGAATCCTTAAATTAGGGCAAACACATACTAATAATTTTGTTTCTTTTCAACCAGCGAAATTTAATGGTATTAAGTTAATATTACATTAGAGAGAAATGAGATGTTACTTTTAAATTCCATCGCCCAAAGACCGAGAAAGTTACTATTCCTTAGCGGTTGTGCCGGTACCTATTACTAACGTTCCGCTGGTTTACTTTGCAAAACTCAACATTTTGCAGCGAAAACACACCGGCGAAACGTCGAAAAGGCGGCCCCACTCATTTCCTTTGATCGGCTAAACGCTCCGTTGACAGGAGCACCGGACGTTCGCCACGAGGCGGTCCGTAAAAGGCGGATCGTCGCCGGAGCTCATGAAAGCAGGCCACGCCGCCGCCTGCTGCCGACCGGTCGCAGGCTGGCGAGGGCGCAGAGGGGGCGGAGTCGCGAAGACCCGGAGGCAGGAGGCGAGGAAGTCGAGGCTGATGGAGAGCAGGAAGGGAGGTGTGGAGCTGGTCTGGGAGGAGACGTGGGATTGGATAGAGAGGGGCGGCGTGGGAGAGCCGACGGGACTAGGCAACGGCAGGTGGGAGACAAGAGGTGTGACCGGGTCGAGGATGGTAGATGGTAGAGGTAAAAAGGTGGCCGGGAGCGGGATGGGACAGACGGGTAAAGAGGGCGGATGTGGGGAGTGCGGGGTGTGTTGAAAGAAAAAACGAATGTGAGGTGGGACGGGCTTGGCTGTCGGCAGGACGAGTGAGAGTGAGTGCGCGGTGGATGAGGAAGGACAGGGTGCTAGGGGAAAAGTGATGTGACTGGATAATATAGGCTAAGGACCGGTCGGAGACAGAGGAGTCGCCGGGTTGGGGAGGAGTCAGGGTGGTCTGGGAGCGGGATGTGGCAGACGGGTAAAGTGGGGGCTGGAAACAAGAACGGGGCTTGTTGAAATCAAAAACGAGGTGGAACGGGGCTTGGCTGCAGGTGGGGGAAGCAGGAAAGGGGCCATCCATTCATTACGTGAGGCCTTTAGGAGAAAACGAATCTCACCTAATCTTACGTGGGGGAGAAGGGGATGCCGGCAAATATCACGTTTTTTTCGCTAAAAACAGTGCTAAATTGCGAGAAATCTGAGACAAGTTAAGTAAAACACGTTTCTATACTAAAATATGGTTAAATCTTGCACAACATTTTTTATCGCTGTTATGTGAATGCTACAATAAGTACCATAGTATACTGAGAAAAAGATTCTGACAAAACTTACTAAGCTTTTTGTCATTAATGAGATATATCTCATTACCTGTATATTTTACAAACATTTTAAAGAAAATTACGGAGCATTTGGTAAAAATAACCGAACTTTTGATAAAATTTAGTCTTAAATATAACTAAGCAGATTATGTTTTTTAAATAAATCCCTATGCAGTCAATCACAAATTAACGTATTTACATTAAAAATATGCATTTTGAAATATGTCTCGTGATATTTAAAAGGGGGAGGGGTTCGAGCCGAAGACATTTCACCAAGGGGGAGTCGAAAAATCTTCAAAATCGTCTCACGTAAATTATGGACCGCCCCAAAGAGTGCGCAGTGGAGACTGTGGTGGGATTTGATGGAGAGGGGCGTGGCACTGGGGGAGGTTGATGTTCCTGGGTCAAGTAAGACGAGAGCGAGAGCAGGCCGGGGACGGAGGTGTCGCCGGGGCGAGGAAGAAACGCGATACAGGCGCCTACTGGGGCCGGCGGAAGTACTGGTAGAGCAGGTGGTGTGGAGGGGATGAGGTGGGGCGGGGTTGAACGTAAGGGGCCGTGCATAAATTACGTAACGCAAATTTTGAGTATTTTCAATACCAATATCCCCTTGTAATGCTTGCGACAACACTCCCCTTGTAAATGCAAGAAGAGAAAATAAATGATATCACAGTAAACACACAATGTGTATTTATTTTACTTGTATTATAACACAAGTATTAAAATTGATGGTAAATAATTAAAGCAGAAACTAGTTGGCGATGCTGACTGCACCTGACAATAAGACTGGAGCAAATTGTGAGTGAAGAAATAATTCTTAGGCGAGAAATGGTTAATCAATAGCTGTGTATGTAGATACGTACATAGCTGTGTACGTACTACATGATGCATCAGCTAGAGACTACAGCGCCAATTTATATGGATTCTATAAATGGATATTGTGGATTATAGAATATACTTTATATCAATTTTCAATATTGTCTTCGTAATCTTACAGAATCAAAAAAAGAAGTTCAAAAAATATTTGTATTGTAACAATTTACAACTAGTAACTTTAGTCTATTTATGTTTTGAAACTAATTAGTTAATATTTTAATGTTTTAGTACAGGACTCCAAAAAGGAATTATTTCAGTAAATGTTGAAAAAAGTAAAAAATAAATAAATATCGATGTAACCCTTAACAAATCTCGCCAACCCCTGTGTAAAGTAGCATCACACTGCCTCAGACCCCCTCCCTCTCTTTAGCGTCACGTTACCATGTAAGACTCACCAGTGAATAAGACTCACGCCTATTTTCAAGATGGATTTCTTTCATTGATGTTAAATTTTATACTTGATTTGTATTTTTAATGAAAGGGATGGGAATTGTGACCTGTGAAAAACAATGATCTCTCTTCATATTCCGCCGGGAGTCTTTATGATATTTTCTAGTACGCATGGAAATACCGTGCCTTTTCATTAATTTTCTACACCATGACATTGGCCCAATTAAATTTTCCGCATTCTTTCTTCTTTTAACAGCTTTTGGAATAATCAATTTTCTATAAATACAAATTCCTGCTTTTCAATGTACAAATATTTGATTTCTGTATTGCTATATACTAAACAGTCAAACAGTTACAAATTTCTCATCCATTGTATAAGACACATCCTGTTTTTTGATGAGTTTCTGAAAGGAAAAAAAGTGCATTTTATACACCGGCAAATACGGTAAGTTATGAACGACCCCAAGCGGGAAGGAAAGAGCGTGGCAGGAGCGGGAGGAGAACGGAGCGAGAGCGAGACAGGAGCGAACACGCATTCGTGATGGAGACAGGGAGCAGATTGGGCTAAAGATTCGATTGGGGGATTCGTGATAGAGACCGGGTGCGGAATTGGGCAGAGGATCAGGAACACAGGCGGGGAGAGCGGGGCTTGGTGGCGGCAGATCCAGAGATGAAGAATGGGGCGATGCCGTCGCCGCCGTAAGAACAGAAAAGAGGGCGCGGAGGAGACCGACGTGGGGTGAATGGGGTGGGCGGCAACGAGGAGCCGACGCTTGCCCAGGCAAGGCAGGGTGGGGGTGGGTTGGGGCAGGAGGTGCACGCTGAGGTAGCGGTGGAGCGCGCTAGGGCGGGGCGCGACGAGGCGGGGTGGGATGGGGAGGGTCGATAGAGAGAGGAGGGGGGGCGACAGCGTTCCAAGACTAGGGATGGTAAAAACACACTCGTGTTTTTAAAAGATCGATATTTTCCACCAGAAACATCAATATATTAACATCGATATTTTGCTTTCGATGTTTACTTCACATCGATGTTTTGTTGCAAAAACATCTATGGTTTTTATTTCTTTAAATAAAGGAGTTTAAGCACGTTGTAGAGTAGCAGCAATCCACAGCAATATCGTTGTTATGCCTCATCACGCTTCAAATTTCGCCTGTGCAATCTGAGGAAGTCTGGGAGAAGCTCGTGTTATGAATGTATGTTATCGCCAGCCGTGTCATTGACTGAATCGACAGTAAAACATGAAATCGATAGCAAACGCTTTATTGTTAATTTTTTTCTTTACATTCGATAATAATTTTTACATACTACTTACATGTTGGTAACCAAACAATAAAATATATCCATTTTACGTACTGTAATTAAAAATAGATAGGAAAATAGTTAGTTAGTTAGTCCCTTATTTTACGTGGCGAGACTCGGGCCATCAGACCCGCTCTTTCGTCTAACCACGCAAATTTCGCTACGCTCCTTTCCCCACCTAGCGGAGAAAAGAGGTATTATCTTGGGCGACGAAACAGGCGGATCTCAATTTTGCTCAGAGGCTTCTTTTAGGCTCGAGGATCTTTTACATGCAATCAATCTACTAAATGGGACAGCCGGCTTTACTTCCCCTCCGAAGGAAGGCGTACGAAGGATTTTTTCAAATAATAGCGTGTTTATTAGTCTATAATTAAAATATAAATGTTTTCTCGTCGATGTTTTCATCGGCACTGTAAACCCTTTAGCGAAGTATCGATGTTTTGATAAAATTTGCCATCACTATCCTCAACAATGCGGAGAGGAGAGGGAGACGGTGTCTGATAAGTCCCTGGTCTGGACTGGGCGCACCGGGGTTGGGGCGAGGGAGCCTGCAGAGCAAGTGATCCAGGACGAGGTGGTGCGAGGTCCGAGGTGTGGGGTGGGTCGACAGTCGAGAGGGGGAGGTGTGGCCGGATGAGGGGTTGGGAAAGGCACAGGACGTACTGGGAGCCGAGGCTGAGGTCGGGGAAGAGCTCAGTGGAAAGGGGAGGGACGAGGGTGTAGAATGGGACAGGGTTGGATAAATCGAGAGCAGGGGGAAGAACTAGAGCGGGGATGGTGCATGAAGGCGTGACTGGGAGGGAGTTGTGATAGAGGCAGCGCGGTTGTGCGGCTCAGAATCGGGGTGACGGGAGGGAGGAGCAAGAATCGAGGACGTGGCCTGGGAGGGCTGAGGTCTCAGAGAAGTGGTGGGCGGGGAATGGACGGTCGCGTGTGGGCGTCGCCCAGGAAGCAATCGTTAGCGGCCAGAAAGACATCTCAAAGGGCTCGGGCGAGAGCGGAGGGAGTGTAGGAAATGGCACGCCAGACGACTGTGGGGAATATAGGTGCAGTGGTTGCTAGAAATGCTGCCAGAAGCAGCTGTGGTAATGACGACTGGGGTTGTTAGTGAAAATGTTAAAACGTGTAGTAGTTAACGGGAACGATGTTGGAGTTTTCAAGAACTTTACAGACTGTGTGTATTTCCGTAAAATACTGTAGACATCGTCTCTGAGTATTGAATTACGATGATTATTGACATCATTGATGATTGATTATTGAAGTGTCAATTGGTGATTGACGAGGTAATAATAATAATAATAATAATAATAATAATAATAATAATAATAATAATAATAATAATAATAATAATAATAATAATAATAATAATAATAATAATAATAATAATAAATGATGTTGAAGTAATGGTCTCAGTTGTGACAATTCTGTTAAGGACAATGAGGCAAATAAGAAAATGAAAAACTTCTCAACTATTTAATGAACTTACAAATTTTCCTAAAATATAAATGAACATAAGCGCCTATCATATTACTTTCATTTTATATATCTAAAAATATCATACTTTCAATCATTTATTACATGAATAATATTAATACTGTTACGATTCTAGGTGGTGAATTAAAACTCCGGTATTATTTTAACAAAACGTTTATTTTGTTTCTTAACACAATCACTGAAAACACTTGATTATTTAATTACACTATACTTTTCTTACACAGTCGCACAGTCCTAAGCACTGGCCACAGTTCACTACACTGATCACAGTTCGATGCACGGGTCACAGTCCACTGCACTAACCACAGTTCGATGTACTGACCACGGATCACGTCACTGAGCACAATCACTGCACTGCTATTCACCGCGATGCACACACTTTACAGTTCAGCTTCCACTGCGGACTTAAGACTAACTCGCGGTCGCCGGCCGCCGCGTATTTATGCTCGGCGAGTGCCGTCGAGAATTTTTCGGACCCCGCAATCGTTCTGGAATAATCTAGTGCAGGGACCGCCGGCAGATGACGCAACCCGCGCTCACAGGCAGCTCGTGGTGGCGCCGACAGATGACGCAATCCACGCATACACGTAGTTCGTGATGGTGCCGGCCGGTGACGCAATATTCGTAACAATACATAATATTAATTATTACAATTATTAAGATTAAGCAGAATGAATTTCACTTAACGGTACATTTATTAAGTACTACCTATGTTGCACGTAGTATGCACGCAGTTTGGATATCCATACGGCCCTACCACAATTGAAGACTGAATCGGTAACATTATTAAATGCCAAAAGAGTACTTTTCTATTTATAAATATGCTTTAAATACCAATTCCCAGGAATTAATTTTGTACAAGTAGCAACGCAATTATCATATACTTCAAGTGAGAGGTATGTGAAGTTGACATTGCTATTTGTGCAAGAATTCCTGTAAAATATTTCATTAAACATATTACGTCAATAAAAAGAAGTGGCAATTTGGCGCATAATCACTTTGTTAATTGCTGACTTCTTTTTACTTTTTTAATTATTATACATTATGTGCAGAGTTCGCATTTAAAAACATTTTAATTTCTACGTATCGTAAAAAGTGTATAAATGGTTTTATTTATCATACTGTGGATCTATCTATTTAATTTAAAAACAAATAATATGTAATACTATACCATAAAAATTAAGAAAAAATTGGTACATTAATATTGTAAGTTCTTACACTTTCTAAAGCAAACTAAATGGATGCATTGTTTCCGTTCTTATTTTTTAATACAGTGATTTCTATTTTAAATCAAAACAGGTTTGACCCGACAATACAGCCTTCTACAACATTTTTATCGCATTCTTTTTACGAATCAAATTCATAGCCGGTGTCCGTACTTGGAATGGATAATGAATTTAATTAATAATAATGAAGTGTGACTTGGAAGATTTTGGAGCAACGACGAAATGATAGGCAAGGAGGTCGTAAGAAACACTAAAAATCATTCGCAAACTCGCTGTTCCCCCAACAAATTTTATAAAAATAGACCGCATTTAAACCCTCACACCCAGAAGAGAGCGACCAGCGCGCCGATCGCTTTGCTAAGGGCCACACTCTATTTTTATTGCAGCCCTAAACATAAATCAGCGGAGTTGAAGAAGCCTGTTTCAGATTTGGTATCGACGTGGATTGCGAGTGTTCCTGTGTTCTGGCTTCAAAGCCCGGGGCGCTTGGAAGGAAAGCGGTGCGAGTGACCTGCGGCAGCCCATAGCCTGGCATTTAAAATAACATCCGACCGTCGAGAGCGGCCATTCTCCGCAACGGCGCCCTGTGCACTTTCTTTATGTGTATCCTGCGGACGGCTCAGACGGCCTCGTGGGCGGAGACTGAGACTGCGGTCGCGATCTGCGAGTTAGCAGCGTCCCAGAAGGTTGCAACGGGTGATGAACTCAGGAACTCTACGAGGAATGGAAAATCATTAGAAGTGTAGTAAAATACGAAATTGAAACTATCTTAAAAAATAACGTAGATAAAGATTATTTGAGAGAAAAACGACATAAATAGGAAAATATTTGGAAAAGAATGGTCTCGAGATAACTTTAAACGAAGAGAGAAAATAGTAATTAGAGGGAAAATAGAAAAGAATGAATGGGATAGTATTATATTTCGGACATAGTTGAGAAGATGGCAATTAGAATAGAAGAATTCATAATTTAAGAGTAGATAGAATTCATCATTTAACAGAAGCTTTTCTCTTAATATTTTTGGGTATTTGGGACGGATTATTTCAATATTCATTATTTCCTATGGAAAAATTTAATTTAGTTAACATACGTTAGGTTCTCGTCACAGTTTTTTGTCTATGTGTACTTATGAAAACCATTGTGATACACAGTGGTGACGGCTAAAACCAAAATGGAGTAGTGACTTACATTTTCCAAGATACAAAAGTTTGTTGAATAATAATTAGTTGTGAAATTTACCAACACAAGCATTTGCTTAAAACAACTTTTAAAAATCCTTTTCTACATTGCAATTTGTTTTGCGTATTACATTTTATACCATAGAAAAATATTTTTGTGCATGGATAACGTTTACGATTCTTAGTGTTTGGGTCAAATGTAAACGCTTGTCGAGGCTCTTAAGTGTTCTAAGAGTTCAAAAACGCCAGTAACGATATCAACGACCTTCGAGGGCTCATTGGTGCAGGCCGAGTAGGCGGAGAGGAAGAGGGTTGGCGCGGGGGGCACTTGGGGGAAATCGGCCTGAGAGCGATGAGCGCCGATGGCCGCTGGAGATAGCGCTCAAGGAACAAAGCGCTCCACGCGGGCGGGCGAGGGGAAAGGCGAGTGAGAGGGCGAGAAAGAGGACTGGTGGCGAGGAGGAGGGGAGTGGGCTGGTGGACATGTGACTGACTAGATGCGAGGATGGACGAAAGAGATGAAAGGGCGGCCGAAGGAGATCCTGGCGGCGAAGAGGTGGGCGAGTTGGCTGGTGGGCATGTGACTGACTAGTAGAGCGGACAGAGGAAAAGAGATGCGAACGGGCGAGCGAGCGAGGAGAGATGGGCGAGGACCTGTCTTGCTAGACGAGCTGGCGTGCGAGAGATCTAGTGAGCGGATGGGCAGGCGAGCTAGCGACGGAAGAAGGGGTGAGCACGCCAATCGGCGAACCAGTGGATTGGGAGGCGAGCGGGTGCACAATTAAAAAAAGATCTGTCGGGTGAGACGGACAGCAAGAAGATGATGTGAGTGTATATTGGAGGAGTTTTGAGTAAGCGTGTGAATGGGCGAGCGGGCCCGGATAACAAACAACGGAAACCGCAGGGAAGAGGTACGCGACGAAAAGACTGGTGGGCGGGGAGCCACTCCGCTCGAGTGCGGGCAAGACGAGAACAGTGGAGACGGGACGAGAAGGAAGGGAAGTCGGACCGGGCAAGTCGGACCGGGCAAGTCGGACCGGGCAAGTCGGACCGGACAAGTCGGACCGGACAAGTCGGACCGGGCAAGTTGGACCGGGCAAGTCGGACCGGGCAAGTCGGACCGGGCAAGTCGGACCGGGCAAGTCGGACCGGGCAAGTCGGACCGGACAAGTCGGACCGGACAAGTCGGACCGGACAAGTCGGACCGGACAAGTCGGACCGGACAAGTCAGACCGGACAAGTCGGACCGGACAAGTCGGACCGGACAAGTCGGACAGGGCAAGTCGGACCGAGGAAGTCGGTCGGAGAAGTCGGTCGGGGAAAGTCGGTCGGGGAAAGTCGGTCGGGGGAAGTCGGTCGGGGGAAGTCGGTGAGGGGAAGTCGGACGGGCAAGACGACCGGATATGTGGTCGGGCAACTCGCCCTGCCTAGAACGAGCGGACGTATGAGATGGCGCGCGTGGACGAGAGGGCATGCGAGCGGGCGTGAGGGCGGGCGAGCAGATGTGTGGGCCGACAAGCCGACGTGCAGGCGGGCGAAATGGCGCCCCAGAAGGCGGCCGAAAGGGCAGGCAGGGAGCGGACGAGAGGGCTATCGGGCGAGGGGGTGGCCATCCCGGAAATGGACGAGGGCCCACAAGAGCAAGAATGGGGGGTCGTTCGCGACGGGTTAAATTAGGAGCAGATGCCCGACTCACCAGCTCCAGCTCTTTAGTTGACGACGCACCGGGGCGAGCAGCATGGAGAAACATAACTATGGCTTCGGTGTCACTAGCAGTGTTTGTTGTGTATCATTCAATACGCAGTTAGGAAGTTACTTTGATCGTTCTGCCTTGGAGACTTTCTGTATTATTTAAGTAGCGCATAGCAGTCGACTCCGGGAAGAAACTTTGTGAATATATATATATATATATATATATATATATATATATATATATATATATATATTAACATACTCCTTTACATTTTCTCATTATATTTCATTGTATAAAATGAAATGCAGGAAAAGTAAATGAAAAGAATCGCTTTGAAACACTTTTTAACTAAACATTTTTGTAATTTCTAAACATCTTCTCATAAATGTTTGTCTTTTTTTCAATTTTCTTACCAAATAATTGTAATTACTTGGATAATTATTACGGCGAGTTGCCACCAACTAAAAGAAAATGAGGGAAATTAGAATCGCGATTTATTCACATGCTTCAATATCGATTAAACCTAAGACCACCAAATGAGTAGAAATATCAAATATACATCATCTACATTTTATATCAGACGGTCGTTTTTCTATATCACACAAACCGAAGCACTCCGGGAATACTGTGGTATTTATTTATTGCAATCATCTATTAGTAACAAGATAGAATTAACCATATCTATAGTACAGAAATAATTTTATTTACAGTCCCGCCAAGCCTACTCCATTCCTTACCAATCCACTCCACCTCCTACGGCTACCCATCTCCATTCTCCATTCTATCCCGCATCGCCCCGCTCGGACCGGGAGCGGTGTCTAAGTGCATGAACTGACGTCACTGCAGCGCCTCTGACCGGGAGGTCCTAGGTTACACTCCCCATGGCGGTAGGATTTTCGGCTCTAGCTTGTGAGCTACGTCGAATTCAGTCGCTGTCTGGAAGAGTATTCTAGCGGTCAGCTGTTCTGATCGGTTGTTTTACGTGTTTTTTTTATCAACACCAGGCGAATGCCGGAGCAGTACAAACGGACCACGGATCGCGCGCGATCTTTCCTTCCTCTTCCTTGTCATATCCTCTCCCCATACACACACACATTTACACTAACATGCACTACACTACCACACATGCCGGGAGATAGGTCGAGGAGTTAGAACTTGTCCTGACTGGGGCGGTGCTCCTCTGGTTGGAGATACTTGACTGGGGAAAACCCCGTTAGCCGACTGTCGGTCGATGCCGGATCTCGCCATCCAGCGGAGGAAGACCATCGCCACCTCCCGAGCCCTCCCCGGCCTCATTCGTCGCGCCCCGCCCCGTGTCACCCCGTCCCACTTCGTGTCGCACAGGCTCGTTCTGCCTTGTCGAAAGCCAACCCGATCAAACCCCTGTCCGACCCGCAATCGCTTACAATACACTTCTGCATTGCGGGTGTGCATTAAGTCTGATTTTGGAGGGGAAATGGAGTGTAACATTTTAAATCGCGACTCCGCACATGATTTTCATCTGCAGTTCAAAGTGTTTGAAAAATAATTTGCTAAATGTGTTTAAGAGTTGTACAGTACCAAACAGCAAAGCATTCACTGTAAAAACAAGCCTAAGTAATCCGGCATATATTTATAACAATCATCTGTTACACAGGAGAAGGAATGAAGACTATTCTTTTAGAATAAAATGCAAGTAAATTTTATTTACAACCTCCGCTTCACCTTCCTCCCACCCTTGAATTATTACTCCATTTGTGAGGGTAATTGAAAGTGATGGATTCAATATACTTACTGTTACACATTAAATATGTGATGTTTCTGTTCGCGATCTTACTTGAATATTATTATTATTATTATTATTATTATTATTATTATTATTATTATTATTATTATTATTATTATTATTATTATTATTATTATTATTATTTGCTAAGTTTTTATGCAAGCTATTTTTTGTGAGATACCTTTATTTCAAAGCTTAATCACAAAACTTTGAAACAATAGTTTCTGATCTCTCTACGATTTCTCTGCAAGTACGAAGTTGAATGTTTTGTGGACATTGGTTATGGCTTGAATGGTGTGTCTGTTAGGTTTCATATTGTCTATGGAATGAAATTGTGCATATCATTTATTTCCTTCGCATAAATTCATCAAATATGTATTTCGATCTTATATACGACTATAATATCAAAAGAAGAGAGTAAATCGACTGTTGGTGGATAGTGAAAATAGACATGTAGATAGTAAAAATAGGCATGTATATAGTGACAATTTCGACATTTCTAGAGTGACCTTGAGACATTTGCTGCACCATGACCACCGATGAGATTGAGTGTCACGCGGGAAAGGATCTCCTGCACATACATGAGGCAGTCGTTAGCACGCGTGCCGAGATAGAGCACGTGTGCACGAACGTGACTACTGTAGCAGTTGTGACGTTGGCGCTGGCGGCGGCGGCGGCGGCGGCGACAGCGACGACAAAGGAGATAGCGACAGTGGCTTTTACTTTCTCGTATACATACGTATATACGGGAGTAATATACATAGAATAGAGAAAGTTATGTAATGCTGCGGAAAATCGATTTCGAGATTTCAACGGAAATACACGTTTTGGGGGCCCCTGGTACCGAAAAAGTTCTATTCAAAACATCCGTCCGTCCGTCCGTCCGTCTGTGAACACTACTAGCGCCTAAACCATACGTACGATATTTTCCAAATTAAAGAATTCCTTGTCCATCTCGTTCTAGTTGAAGCTTTGAAACTTTGAAAAACACTCTTTAAAATTTTGGGGTACTTTACATGAATTCCCCCAGCCATTTTCAAACTTTTCTAAAACACTGCTCCCATTTTTTTCTTTAAATTTATTGCAAGAATATAGTAAAATACACTTATAAAGGTTGTATAGGTCCGATATTCACGGTTAACTCCAATTTTTCGAAAATTTTAAGTGTCAATTTTTTTCGGTGTTTTCCTACAACAATAAGTTGAAGATAGAGATTATTCTTTCAAAAAGAATTTGCTCTGCGTAAATAGTTCTTTCATTAAGATCATGTGCATTTTTTCGAAAAATTTAGTTGTTTTTGTGCGATAGCACGTGCAATATTTGCAATTTTAAAAAGTACCAAAACAAGATTTCTCAAAAACAGCCCAAAATATTTTCTTTACATTTTTTGTATGAGTAGTTCCAAATGCACCCTATATGATGACATAAACGCCATATTGTTCTATTCTTTTGTTTTTTTTTTCAAAAATTACAAAAATTTATTTTTTTTACTTGTGTCTCTCGTCGGTAATATTTACATTAGAGGCGATTTATTCACATTGTTATATTTATGAGTATATGTGCTTTAAATAATGTCAAATACAGTTTCTTTAAAACTAAACAGTTTTCTGTAAAAATGAACTCAAAGTTCTGCATTTTCAGAAACGCGGGGAAATGCAATTTTCTTAAAAATATCTCCAATTTTTTCTTCAATTTTTTCCAATAGGTAGTGCTAACTACACTGTTTTATTATAACATAAGTTCATTTTGGTGTATTTTTTTTTTCAAAAATTACAAAATTTTAATTTTTTTAAATATCTCTCACGCCGTTAATATGCACATTTCCACCGATTTGTATATATTAGTACATATGTGAGTAAAAGTGCTTCAAATGACTTTAAATGAAGTTTTTCGAAAACTCAATAGATCTCAAAATGAGCTTCAAATTGCGCATTTAATTCTTAATCTCCATTTTCTTAAAAACAGCTCCAAAATTTTCAATGAAACTTTCTATTTTGGTCGACGTTTTACTCTTCTTTAACATTATTTAAGTCATATTTCAGTTCTACTATTAAGATACCGAAAAGTTGAGAAAATGTCAAGAAAATGTAATTTCGGTGACAATAGATGTCAGCTGGCCAGAAAATGGAGCAAGACCGTAAAGTTAGTCCACTCCAAGGAAATTAGAATAATTTACTACGAGAAAGTCTGCGCCATTCAGTATCACCTCTATTTTCGTTTGTAAAGTCGTTACATATCAGCGACCGATTTTTGTGACAGATTCTGAAACAGTTGATCAGTACCGAAGGATCGCACCGAGAATTGCATTTTGTTTCTCGAGCCAAATGAACAGTAGCATCAAATGATAATACTTTGGATGTGTAAGTGCAGTTTGTATAGTTACACGTCGAGATAGTTTCCCAAGTGATTTTGTTTGTTCTCATTTCACCTCTAACGATAATTTTCTAAGAATTGATGCAAATGCGTGTGAAGATGTGGAACTCAATTATCTGGTATAGAAATTAAAAGGTAGAATGTGTAGTTCAAAAGTAAATGGACAGACGAGTGTCGAAATACTGTATCACACACACACACACACACGACTGGGAGCGGAGCGAGTATAACGGAGATTGTTGAGTTAGTGGTGGCAGAAGGGAGAGGCGTTGGCGATGGTGAAGCAAGGCTTGCACATATCAAGTAAAGCATTCGTTTTTGAAACTGAATTTTTTTATAGGTTTTCAAAGCAAAACGCTCAAAATGAAAAAACATTTCACTACATACGGAATATAGCGACTTCCAACTGTTAACAACTGTCGAATATTTTTTTTGATGCGTCTACATATTGACGCAACGCGTGTCCAAGCCCCTTAAGGGGCGTTGAGCGCTTTTGCGCTGGGGAGTAATCTTCCATTATCTTTAAGTCATGTCACGTCACGTTACAGTCAGTTGTCAAGAGGACCAACAGGTAGCATCTCCGCGCACGCGCCTCCTGTGTCACTACCCAGCAGCCAGAATTGGGAAGGAATAAGGATAGGGTTTAGGACACTTCACAGGGGTTGGACTAGCCCTTGTGAAGCAGCCAAACTCGTTTTGTTGGAACAAATTTCACATGAGATTCGACGAGAATCGAACCTGGGCCTCAGTGGTGAAAGGCTAGCGACTTCGCTATGTGCCACGAGCGAGCGAATACTAATGTCGATGGGTAGAAGCTTTCGTGTTCTAAAAGACAGATCTTGGGCTCTCTACCGGTCGGGAGCTTAGAGCTTGTCCAGGCTGGGGCGGTGCCCCGCTGGTGGGAGAGTCCTGGTTAGGGGGTAACCCCACTAGCCGACGGTAGGTCGGCGCTGGATCTCGCCATCCAGCGGGGGAAGATCACCGCCATCTCCCGAGAAAAAAAACATCCACTACACTAACGGGACTAATGACCATAGCAGTTGACGCGCCCGGAAACATGAATCAATCAATCAATCAATTGGGCTCTCTACAGCCTCAAAGATAAAATTAACTGATGGTTCGTCCGGCGATCTCTCCCAATTTGCGAAACTTCTTAATCTGACAATCAGTATCTGCTACAATTTCCTACAATATGCAACAAATGTAAGAGCTAATTAAACGAGTGATTGATGATTGAATATTTTGTGTTTAGTTCGTGGACAGTTTCACCGACGTTAAGTTTTCTTCATTGCTCTCTTATCCTTTCCTGAGAATTGTAATAAGTGTAATCTCAAAATATCGTTAATCCTCGAAATTAATTGCTTTCAAGATTCATTTCTTATAATACGATTCCCCCTCAATTACTTATTAGTATATCTGCAAAACATTAGTGGATCTTCCAGACTATCCTGAATACCCTGAAAACTCTCATAGTAATTTTCAAATCTCGCGGAACCCATAATTCTTACAAATTGTAAAATAAAAAATATTTATTGTAATATTTTATTAACATTTTGATTAAAATTTAATCTAATGACAGAAAATATTAAAATAAATACATAATATATAACATAATATAATGTTTATATGTATGTATAACATAATATAATGTATAACTAAAACTTTAGTCGACAATTTGAAATTATCATGGTTAAAGTAGGGCAAAAGTTTTTCTTTTCGGTACGAAGTTCGTGTAAGAAACAACACATACGTACAATTTGATGTTCCGTTTTCTCTTTCATTTGTAGTTGATAAAAACACATTCATTTCACAAAAAAACACTTAACTACTGTGACTGGTTCTGACACTTTAGAATGTTAATAGCACAAAACAGTTGCCCATAGGGTGCTTATTATTATTTTGTATTTTTTTTTTTATTTTCTGGCGGCCCATCACATAAAAACCCTTTGAGTAGCCAGAGATAGCTATCGTTGATCGCACAGTGTTCTGCGGCGCGAAGTGGCAGGGAGTGTCGGCGGTGGTGGAGGCGGTGGCCACGCTGCCAGGGAGACGACGGCGCCTGTCCCCGCTGATTCTCGAGCGCCGACCTATTGGAAGCCGCGCTCACGTTCGCGGTTCGAAGACAGCGGATAATATCTCCAACTTCGTCCGCCAACAGAGTATCGGCCCCAGAGAATACAGATGAGAGAGCTGCTGCTATCGAGCGGTGGCCGCTAGGAGAGGCGGGGAACGGGGTGGAAATGGATTGAGGCGCAAAGCGGGGTGGATAGTGACAGGGCGGAAGTGTAGTGGGTGGCGGCTGGGGATAAATGATGTAGAGGGTTCTGAGGGAGCAGGGATGTGGGGATGAGAGGGAAAATCGCGGGGTGATGAGGGTGGAGCGTAGGGGCTTTGGGACGTGGTCTGTGGTGTTGGAGGAAAGAGGTCGCGACACAGGGGGTTGAGAAATGCTCTTGGAGGGTGTGGATGTGTGAGGGTGGTGGAGACGATCGTGGGATGGGGTGGGAAAAAACAGAGCGGGTGAATCGTGACGACTTGGGAGTGCGGCAATGGAGGGAGAGGTCACGTGACGGGGAACACTGAATCGAAACAGGACCGGAGAGGGTAGAAGAGAGAGATAATCGCGGGGAGACGGTGAATCGCGGGTGAATCAGGAAGGGAGGGGTGTAGGAATGGGGAAGAGGTCTCGTGACGGTGAACGCTGAATCGAGACGGGATTGGAAAGGCTAGATGAGAGTCGCGGAGAGACGGTGAATCGTGGGGATAGGCGGGTGAATAAGGAGGAGAATAGAAATGGGGAAGAGATCACGTGACGGGGAACGCTAAATCGAGACGGGGTGAGAGATGGTATATGAGGGAGAGAGAGAGATTCGCGAGGAGACGGTGAATTGTGAGGATACGGCGAATCGCGGGGAGCGTGTGAATCGTGGCGGGGTAGGAAGGAGAAAAAGGTCGGAGGGTGGGGAGGTGGAATGACTTACTGGCAAGGCATGCGATGGTGGGGGGTTGGGCAGCACGGGACTTTACGGGGGTGCGCAGTGAGGGGCGGGGATGGAACCGAGGGGTGAGGCCGGGGCAGCGGGGGCTATCGGAACATCCATCTGAGCGTCGGGCGCGACCCCAGGTGGGGCGGCTCAGACCAATTCGTTCGGAAACGCGTGGGGTGTCGGCGCCCCGAAAGAGCTTCCCTGCGCCCGCCCCCGGCCCCGCCCCCTGCCCCCCTCTACCGCCATCCCCCGCCTCCGCGCGCCAGGGCTTATTTCGCGGTCGACCGCGCGCGAATGCTGCCCTGACTTATCTCGACCTCTGGCGCCACGGCCTGAGCGCACGGCGTGCGTATGCGGCTCCACGCTCGTTTGTACCTGCAGGTGACCGGACCTCATAAACGGTGCACGTGCTGATGATACGAATATTGGTCTACATGGAGATATCAACTGGAGAAGAAATCGTTAATATCTGCACAAGTATACGTTTTACCCCTTTTTAAACGCATTGTTCACACGGAGAAGTGTGAGATTTGGTAGAGGTAAAGTTTATCTGGAGAAGGAGTGTTCAAAGCTTAGATATATTTATAATGTGCTACTAAATAAACTAAACTAAATAAAAATATGCATCGTACAAATGCAATCTTCAATACGTGCAGCACACTTGTCGTGCATAAATCAAATACGGTGCGTTTTAAAACCTTACAAACACGTTTTCGTGCCCTGTAGGGATACAGGTTTTGTTTCTCTATCGCCTAATCTATGAAATGGCATTCAAGCTTAGAGATTAGGAGAAAGATACGCTACTCTATATTTGCATATGTGTACGTGAAAAGCGTATAGTTAACAGTATATTTGAATTCTCGTGGACTATGTTCTGTTGTCTGTTCAGGTCAAGAGATCAGTTTCGGTTTCGTTTCCTACCCGTGCGGGAGAGGGAGAATCCAAAGAATCCCCCTGTTGGTGCGTCACTGATGTTAATTCAAATTAATGATCTAAAGTAACACAAAAAATCATTTATGGTGGTAAAGATTATCCTGCTTCATTAAAATCTTCATTTAAATCTTACTTCACTTAAATCTTAAAATTAGTATTTAAGAATTGACTGTGCTTTAACATTATAGTATTTTAGTATCCTTTACATACATAAATGTGCAAAATATATGCACGGATTCAGGTGGTTTGTTTTAAAGGAAGAACACGCATAAAGAAATAACAAGTAAAGTCCTAAAATTTCCGGAAAAATTCACATCGTCATAATAAGTTTAAGTATAAGAAATAATTAAGTGGCTGTGCGATATAATTAAACAAGCGAAAATGTTTTCTTGGGTATCATTTATCTTGTATTATAAAACATTTAAGATATGGAATGAAGAAAACGAAATGAAATGATACGTTTATTACAAGATTCACATACATCAAATCTAAATAATTGTCAGAACATTTTATCTTACATAAAAATACAGACTTGTGTATGTTCATTAGCGAACGCCTTTAATTCTAGATAAATCAATGTACAAATAAATATCAAACCTGATAAATCAACCAAAATTCAAAATAGTATTGGCATCCAATCTTTCCTTCTATGTTAATAGAACTTATTATACACAATTTTTTAAAATAATGAATGTTTTAAGAGTCCGGAGACTCGCAGTATTTTTTCCCTTTTTTTAGAGAAACAAAAAGGAAAAGAGATCTTACCCACTCACCTCCCTAAGCTCATTATGATTGTTATAAATACGAATAAGGTAATGCGTCCTTTCCTTCCTGAGAAAATGCCTTCTGGCATAAAATTGCGAATTTTTTTGCATAAATCATATTACTCGAACAGCATATTATACATATTCCTGGCAGAAACAAAGCTTCCGGAATGAAACATGGATATGCAGATTTAAATGAGAGCCAGGTCTAGCAAGGGAAGAAACATGAGCATATTTTAACCATTCATAACTGTTTACTAAGAAGCTGCGCCCATGTCCAGCCTAATTCCTTCACTTTTTCCGGTCTCGTGTCTTCCTGGCCCATCGTCCTTTAATCTTTTACTCCACTTAATTTCCATCCTCATATTTCAACCTCGGTTCTGGTTTTCAACTGCTGTACATTTTCTTCCCAGCATTCTCTTCGAAATATATGTTACGTTCCTTCTATTTAATCTTTCTCGTCCGCGAGGATTTCCCATCCTTCTCGAGCAATGTTCTATTTCGTTATATTTTTCTTCGTTAATCTCCGCCGCAGCAGGGTGTGGCGCCTTGTGTGCCTCGCCAACACCCCTCCCTGTTCCACTCCCCGCCCTTTTTCTCTCCTCCCCCTCCCCCTACGGCCGCCCGCGTGTGTGAGCGAGGTTGCGCTGTTGTGAAGGGTCGCGGGGCGTCGTTCTTTTTTATACGACTCCGCCTCCGGATAGCCTTCCACAAACGGAAGCTATTCTTTTGTCTCGCAACCTCGATTAAAACAACAGAACATCGACAGCGAAGAATGGAAGTTGTTTTGCCGCGTCCCCAGGCCGCGGGACGACCATCGCGACTATGGGACGACGGCAGAAGTTAGCAACAGTAAATAGAATGTGCTTCGTGTTTGATAAATTGTTTGGTACCTCGGGGTTTCTTTGTGTACTGCGGCCCGTTGACCGGACGTAACGTCTGGAAGAGAGTTTGGCTTCCGATTGTCACACATTTGTTTCGTTTCTTTTACTGTTAGTTTCCAGAGTGTTTTTGTAAAGCTTTTAAATTATTTGAAGATAGCTTAAGATCACTAAGCAGCATACTTATGAATATAATATTAATTTGCTGGGAGAAGAGTGTCGTCCACACGCGCTCTGCTACCCTGCTGAGTGTCATTGGCGCCCAGCCTGGGGCTAATAGCGTCAAATTAATAACGGGGCCGTTTGCGCGCTGGTGTATTGCGTTTATCGCAGCCCTCTCGCCTGTAGAGAGCAGGACAACTGCTGTCCCTCAATTGAAGATGAACGGATACCCGCAAGGGTCTTCAACCACGTGTAGCCTTTGTCAAAAATTGTGTGAATTACCAGGATTTTAAGAGATAGCAACATACAGTTTATATACTAGCGGTGTTACAACAGCATGTACTTTTTCGCCACATTGTTAATGGCTATGTAATATAATATGACAATTTCTGTCTTACACTTCAGCCACAATTTGACAAATTCTTAAACAAACGAAGCGTGAAATATACACATATTCTTTTAAATTAAAATGCTTACACGAAAACGGCTTTCTGCTATTGAATTCAGTGTATTCACCTCTTACATAAATGTACCAACGGTTCTCGATGAGCATTTTATCCGTAAATAAAATTATTGGTTTATATTAAGAAGAGAAAGAAAAGGAAACGGTTATTTTCGCTTTCTGTTACCATTGCGGCGTTACAACAATGGGTTCAAAGCAACAATGTCTGCTAATTCGTATGGGATATACATTTTCCCGATTAGCATTGTTGATACCGCTAGTAAGAAAATTAAAAGGATAGAAAAATATAATAATTAAATACATTTGTATATTCATCAAAATTACTTGGTTATTACATGCATTACTTTTCATTCCCACATGTTAAGTGAAATCAAAACATGCAAAGTGAAATCTATTTGTTTTCATATTTAACTCAATTAACGGACGCAATTTAAAAAAGATTTTAAATAATTTCTAAGAGATTAATTTTAGAAATTATAGCAAACGCTCCAGGAACAAACGAACAAAGAAATATAAAATAATATACAAATTCAAACTCATGTAGCATCCAACTGCCTAGCAAAACTTCATTTTATATTCCCGAAGCGCAGGAAATTAGGAGTGGGCAACTATGTTTGTCGGTAAATTACGTAAACAAATACTCATATTTTCAAAAATTTCAACATTACCTTATTTAAAAATCTGTTTTTGATTAACACATTTCATTAGGAAAAAATTCTATCTTCATAATTGTAGTCATAGGTAGACGCCGAAATTTTATTTTCAATTTTCGAAAAATCAGGGTTTTCAAGAAACATCAGACCTACACCATTCTTATACACGTCCTCCAGACTATCCACCCACAAAATTGCATAAAAAAGATGGAGCCGTTTTTTAGGGAAAAAATATTTTCACAAAAATTAAAAATATCCTGTAATTCATTCAAAATTTCGCGAACAATACTCAAATTTTCGAAAAATTGTTCATGATCTTATTTCAAAATCTATCTTTAAGGGACAGATTTTATTGAGGGAAATATCTCTATCTTTAATATTTTAGTTGTAAGAAGACTCCGTCTTTTTTTTTTTAATTTTTGCACTTTTAGAAAAATCAGAGTTTTCAACAAATATTATACCAGCACCATTCTCTTAGATGTTATTTACACTATCCAACAAGAAAATTTAATAAAAAGCGATGGAGCCCTTTTCTTTAAAACTTTAAAAATGTGGCAGGGGCTTCATGTGAAGTACCCCCAAAATTAAAATATCGGTTTCAATTTCAATTTGACGCAACATCAGTCAGATCGATTGGGAAATATCCATTTTGGAGAAAATCGGCTCAAAGGTTTAGCCGCTAACGTTGTTCACAGGCGGACAGACAATCGTTTTGCCGTCAATAGATATTTCGGTATCAAGGACCCACGAAATATGGATTCCGGCTACACCACATGTTAGAAATTCTTTTCTTAATATATCATGTAGATTTATCCACTTTTTCGTTGCCAGAGCCCTGTAATAATTTTTTTTCTGACAAAAATTCGCCGTTTTTTCGTGGTGCATTACTACTACCGCTACCTCGGTAGAGAGAACACAGTACACTACTACTACTGGTCACTTTCATCTTGTTCAAAAGAGGACTTGAAGTAGAGGAATATTCCGGAAAGAATTCACATCTGTGAAATAAATATATCAAAATTATATTTCAAAATACAATAAAAACTTCAGGATATAATGTAGCAAAATTAAAATATGTTTAATGTTTTACAGAGTTTTAAGTTTCTTTCATTTGAGCTTTATTTCTGTTGCCTTCTTAAATTATTCTGGTACTATCTTGAACTGGTAACAACATTCTAAAAAATCGTGTTTCTAATTTTATTTTTTTTATATTTTGTTGCAGCCGGTGAAAAGGACTTGCAGTGCTTCAATATTGATTACTTCCCGCGAGAGGAGTATAGCCCGGATCCAAACGACTCCACGATGGCCATACCGTGTAAGTATTACATTATTACATCCCTTTACTCACTCCTTACCCTTGTACTTTTCCCCTACAAAACGATATTCTAATAGTATTTACGTATTCTTTTTGTGTGTAAACTAAACGAAAATTACAGGAGTAGTTGTGGCCAAAATTTAAGTAATGTTTTCCAAATTCCGTTTGACGTCTCCACCAGATAATTGGATATTCAAGATGGCAGAGTCTGTACTTTGACTTCCTCTCTAGAGGAAGTGAATGCGCGATGTTTGCGCTCTATAAACAGAATTACACCGAATATGAAAAAATATTACTAACAAAATTTTACATTCAAAACACACAGTGATTTCCTTTCCTTTTTAAATAATAAATAAATGCAATAATAAAATGCAATGCGACTGTAATATTTTTTAAGAACATATTTTTTAATTACGAAATACAGTAGACCCTTGTTAGCAGGAACTCGCTTAACGTGAATTTCGCCATAACAGGAACAAAACGTCGGTCTCGGCAGGGGATTATGGTAATACGGACATTTATAATACTACTCAGTTAACACGGATTTTTATAAAACGAAACCCCCTAATTTCGGTCCCTTGGATTTCGTGTTAATGAGACTTTACTGTATGTTTAAATATAAATATTTATAAGTTGATTTTTAATTGCAATATGTTAGTAGAATTGATATTAGAAAACATACTTTTATCCGTTTCCTTCAAAATAATCCTAATATATTTGTTGGTAAAGCTAATAAGATAGGTAGTTATTTAGTTACTGACAATTATAATTAATTTTATATATTTAATATTTTCCTAATAAATATCACTTGTACTTCACAAATCCTCAGATATAAACGCATTTCCAAAGTTCGATATTCGACAAATGAGCCTAATAATTCGTAAATTCAATGCACATCTGTTTTGAAGGTGTGTCAGTATTTAAGAAGCGTTATAATATAGAGAAGAAAGAAAAACATGATTGATTTTGTTAATGTTTTTTTTATGTGATAGTATAGTTCTTTTACATTATAAAGGTACCAGATGTATTGTAAAACAAACATATAGTATGGATGCTTTCAGTATTTTTGTCGATATCCTCAGATAAAATGCTAATAGCATAAATGCCAACACAATAAAACATATAAGTAAAAAATACAAACTCAAAATCCTTTCTCTATTTAATTCAATCATGCCAAGATTCACAATGTTGCATGTATACATATAACGTTATTGGGCAAAATCATCAGGTAAATCACATGAGCGTTATTTTCATGCATATGGTTTACCCAAATTAATTTTGAATTTACTACCGCAGTTGTTAGCATATCGAATTTGCTCTCTATACCTTATAATTGGGGATATACCAAAAATTATTGCATATAAAACTGACATATCAGCATTAACGTTTCGAGATTAATAACATGAATTTTCATGTGTGTAATATTGCGGTGAAAACAGACGTTTATAAAGAGTTGACATTAATGGATATCCAGTCGTCAGATTTCAATAAAATATCACTGTACGTATATTAAAGATGAAATTCTGAAAGGTCAGTATTTCAAGTTAAGTATAAAGAGTTATTTCATAATTAAGTAATCTGGCTTTGTGAGTAAATCATAACAAATAAAAAAGTGGAAAATATAAGAAAATAATTTTTAAAATCCTTCAACATTAATGAGACTATTTTCCCCTTTAAATAGCAATCTGAGTATGTATTTCAATTTGTCACGTTTCTTTAGTTGTGTTTCATTTGTTAAGAATAATTTGATAAAATAAGATTTGTTTCTTCGAGTCATTTTCTTTCTTTCATGATGGTTTCATCAATTCTGCCGACTATTTTTCAATCAAACTATTAATATTGTTGAAACATGTCGTAGTGAATATGTGAGTATGCAGCATGATGAACAAAGAAACTATATTTTCAAATGTGAGAAAACCACGCCTTCCTGCGTATAATAATTCATAATTTGTAAGAGGCTTCCATATTAGCAAAGGTAAAAGTTAAAAAAGCGGAGTATGTTGTTACATATCAGACCGGTTTTTGAAAAAATAACTAGAAGAAAGTCACAGGTTCTCAAAATAGTGTTTACCGACTGAGTTTAGCTCAGAGTCAGCTTCGTCGACATGTCTGCAACAACTTTGAATGAGAGGTAACCTATTTCTTATTTTGAGATTTACCAGGAAGTTTGTACTCCTTGTGATAAGAAAAGAAAAACACTTTTGTAGATGTGAAGTGAATGAAGATAGCCAATGATGTGACTCAAGGGAAAACATGAAGAAAATTATTGACAAAAAACAATTGTATTTATGAAAACCCCCTCCAAGGTTTCGCAGGAAGATCACCGCCATCTCCCGAAAAAAAACATGCACTACACAAACGGGACTAATGACCACAGTAGTTGACGCGCCCGGAAACACGAAAAAATCAATCAATCAATCAATCAATCAATCCAAGGTTTCGCGAAATTTTTCTAGGTTTAGAGACGTTTCTAAATACGCGATCCAGCTATGCCGATGGGAATGCCACCGACACTAGCCCAGAGGACAGGAGCGGCGACAGCAGTGAACGAGGCGAGGGCGAGGGCGAGGACCTTCCCGAGGGCCTATCGGCGCCCCGCCCGCCAGCCCTTCCCCTTCGACTGAGCCCTTCGGTTCCCTTCGGCGGCGCAGGGCGACGAGGGCTGCAGTGGTCGAATGCGGCTCCAGGGAACAGGGTCCGATGCGGGCACGCGAAAATCTCACCGGTTGGGGGAATGGGAGAGCGGCGGCGTGGAGGTGGGGGGGGAGATGCAGGGAGGTAAAGCGGAAGGGAGGAAAATGATTGAATGGAAGAGAAGTACGAGGAACGAGAAGAGGAAGAGGAAGGGAAGAAGGAAGAGAGGGAAGGAGGAAGAAGAGGAAAGAAAAGTAGAGAGAAAAGAGGAGAGAGAAGAGAAGGTGCACAAGAGAAGGAGAAAGAAGAAGGAAGAGGAGACGGAAGAAGTGTATAAGAAGGGGAGTAAAGAATAATGGAAGGAGGAGGAGAAAGAAGAGAGATTGAAGGAGGAGGAAGACGTGGTGGAAGAGTGGTAGAAAGAGAAGGAGAAAACCAAAACAAAGAGGAGGGAATACATAAAGTGGAAGAGAAACAGCAGGAAAAACACAGGCAGAATGGCAAGGAGAATGACTAAGAGGACTAGAGAGACGATTGTGAAGAGTAGAGGAGGAACTATGATGAGGAGAAGGGGAGGAAGAAATGGGATAATGGGAGAAAGATGAGAAAAAGGACTTGGAGAAGAAGGTGGTGGAGAAAGAGGTAGGGGTACGAAAGAATCAAAAGCAAAATTTGGAGAGAAAGTGTAGCGTGAGTAAAGAAGCGGGGCGTACGAAAACGGCATTAAAAGAAACAAATATTTATTGATTGAGATAACCAAATGATGGATATCTTTCACCTGCAGCGTTGTTTAATCACATTCCGTCCCGTCTTTATCTCAAGAAATATATAGCAGTCGCAGGTGACCCTTGCTCCGTTGTAATTCTTCTTCTCAGGAAGTGTGTATTAATGACCTTCAAATAATCAGTTTTCAAAGCACATTTTCTTTATATACACCTTTTAGTAACTCAACAGATCATTCTAAAGATGTCGAAGGTGTTTTTTAAGTGATTCATTAAATCAGTATTCGTAAATCTTCTCCAGATATCCCTTCCTGATCACCCTTTTGTCCTTCATAAGTGAGAGGTAATGGAAAACTGCATCTGTGATCACCTGTCCAGGAAAGTGAATCATAGGCTTTGGTATCTTTCCTCCCGTGAAATTAGTCATGAGAATGGAACTCATCACACGCACACATGAAATGCGCAAATAACAACAACAAATCAAAATGTACTGCTCTAAAGCACTTCCAGAACGAATTGTTTTTCTGAGTAACGTCTCTATCTTTTACGTTTTACCCAGGAAATTACTTGGAAAATGAACATAATTGAAAATCGCACCAGTGTAAAAATCGAGAATAAACAAAAAATGAGAAAAAATGGAGTATTTTAATAGTATTCGAGGTTCAAATGTGGAAGAGAATTGATGGAAGGTGATGAGAGAACTGGGCGACCTCGTTCAAGTCGAACTGACGAAAATGTGAAGGGTGTGCAAGCGTTCGCAAGGGCAGACCGCCGAATGACAATTAATTTGGCAATGCTTTGAAGTTGAGTGTAGGATAGGTTTATAAATCTGCTTCCACGAAGAAAGCGACGTGTGAGGTCCGATTTGCTAGACAGTGGCAATTGGTGTCACTTGCACAACAACGCACCGTCTCACACGTCCATCATTGTGTAGCAAGTTTTGGCAAGAAGACAGGTAGTTAGGACCAAACACCCTCCACTTTCTTCAGATTTATCTCCTCCCGACTATTTGTTGTTTCCAAAGTGAACATTGAAGATGAAGAGGGAGAGGTAGGAGTCGGTAGAGGGGATCGAAGTAGCTATGACAACAGAACTAAACATGTTGAAAGAGGGGCATTTCAGAAGGTGTTTGAGAACCTGTACACTCGTTGCAAGCGTTGTATCGAATTACATGGAGACCATGTAGAAGCTTGATAGCAAACATACTTATATCCCTCTGATATATTGTCTGTATGCCAAAATTCACCGGGAGCGGTTGCTCAGTGCATCAACTGATGCTACTGCATTGTCTCTGACCGGGAGGTCCTAGGTTCTAGTCCAGACGGCGGCAAGACAGTGGCTCACACTAGCTTGTGAGTTAGGTGGAATTCAGTCGCTGTCTTGAAGATAATTATATCGGCCGGCTGCTCTGATCGGTAGTTATCCTTGGACCGTCATCCGATCAACATCAGACGAATGCCAGAGCGGTACAAATGGACCACGAACCACGCGCTATATTTCCTTCTTCTTCATTGTCCTATCTTCACTCCACACACACACACACACACACACACACACACACACACACACACACACACACACACACATACACTTACACTACCACACATGCCGGGAGACCGGTCGGGGTATTAGAATTCGTCCCGGCTGAAGCGGTGTCCCGTTGGTGGGATATACCTAGTTGAGAAAAATCCTGCTCGTCGACGGTAGGTCGGCTCTCTATGGGAGGAAGATCACCGCCACCTCCCGGTGAAACACATGCACTGCATTTACGGAACTAATGACCTCAGTAGTTGACGCGCCAGAAATCACTAATCAATCAGTCAATCAAAGCCAACAGTCCTGGAACTTTTTGAATACACAGTGTATACAATCCGGGACCCTACACATCACGTTGGAATCGTACGTAACTCGAAAACCATGTGTTCTAGGCCCTTAAAGCCAGGTTTTCGAAAACTATGTGTTCTAGGCCCTTAAAGCTAGGTCTTTGGGTTCTTAATAAAGATGCCCGAGTTATGTTTTTAGGTCGTAATTTACAAAATTAATTGTATATTTGAGAGTTGCCCACATTTTGGGACTTTGCCCCCCTTGTGCCCGAAATTTTCTTTGAATTGAATTGAATTTGCCTTATTTTACGTGGCGAGACTCAGGCAATGAGGCCTGCTCTTCCGTCTGACCACGCAAATTCCTCTACGCTCCTTTCACCAACTATGGGAGAAAGAAGGTATTACTTGGGCGACGAAACAGGCGATTTGAATTTAGCTCAGAGGCATCATTTAGGCTTGAGAATATTTTACATGCAGTAAATCTACTAACATGGGACAGCCGGCTTTACTTCCCCTCCGAAGGAAGGCGTACGAAGGATTTTTTCGCCCTTAAAAATCTTAGTTTAGTTCCAGGATGAAGCTACTTTCACTTTTAAAACATTGAATTACTAAGTGCGGAATATTATCAAGAGTTTAACTGCTATTCCCTATTCCACCTTAAACCACATGTGTAGGAGAAGGCTGAAGTAGAGCTAAGGTAAATGGAGATATTAGAAGCTGTGTTCGAGTGTGAAGTTAATGTGTAGTCGATGACGGAAATACAATGGAAGTACGAATTCGAATAACTGAAGCGACGGAATGATATTATTCCTCTATGGGAGCAGGATGCTAAAATGGTGAAACCGTTCGAAGAATTGTAGGCGAGGGAGGGGGACCTATCGGAAGCCGGGGGAGAGACGGAGGTTGAGGTGGACGTCAGAGCTGGCACACAGATCTATTCCCTGGCGACCTCGTCGAATTGAGAGTCGTTTCGCAACTGTTTGACGAAGTTGCGCACCCGAGGTTCTCGCGTGCATCGAAAGGCTTTTGTCTCTTTTTAGCGTTGCCACCACATGCGGTTTATAACAGCCTCGCTTTTGAAAGCGACGTGTTCCGAGAATCACAGATTGCAATGTTGTACGAGTTTGTTTGCGCGCCGTTTCTGTAGTATTTGATGAAGCGGCTCTGGATGTAAATTTTTTATTCGAACGTTTGAATACGTGTGATATATGTTCTGAAAGGAGAAATAGTGGGAATTTGAGAAATTTTCTCTAAGGAAATATTAACAGACTACAGAGCAAAATATGAGTAAAAAGTACTTAATTGTACATAACATGAATTTTCGACGTTTGTTTTCAATATACACACACTTTTTATTGTTAAGAAAGAATAGAAATTAAATTTTATTATTTGTTTTTTGTTACAATGAAATATTCATCACTTAGATTGTAGCTGCCAAACGTGGGATACTCTTAAGCGTTTGTCATTCCCTATATTTCTTAAAAAAAACTTCTTTAATTGATTATAGGCGTGGAATAACACAATCGAATTTTCAATGTTTTTTTATATTAAATATGTGTTCGCGATTTTAAAAAAATCTTTTAATGCATTTTGTTTTCAATGAATGGTTTCTGGAACTTAGATTGCTTCCTTAATTTGTAACATTTGATGAATCACATTAAAAGTACAATTTTCTAAAGAAAATAGAAAATTAATAGCTGCAATTCGCAAATTATTGGTACTTGAAATTTTATTTTACAAAGTAAAATAAAAATCCCTAATGCAAAAAAAATTAATACCTTATTGGCTGTATGGCGATTGAATAATATCTCTTCTGTGCTGCAATTGAAATTATGTTAAATTCAAAATATCCCTTGGTAAAATACAGGATTAAAATTTTTGATTGCAGAATTATGTAGTTTGTAAACATTTTCTCTTAAATGCTGAACATTTGCTGTGAAACATTTTCCGTTGTGTAAGTAATTAGGGAATAAACTTTTTTCTTGTGAATTTTTGTCCGATAAATTTTTAAGTCAAACTTCTAAAATAAGTATTATATCCGAATTGTCCCCTTAATTTTCTAGTGAACAAACATAACCGTTAATGTTTGTTAGTTGTACCAAGTAACTAAATTTACGTTAATTTACAGTCATAAATTTCCAATTCGCATAGTTTTCATTATTACAGGACGTTCACAGAATTCAGTTTTCTCGTCGTGAATTATAAGTTACAAAACGGTCAAAGAGTTTCAGTTTATTTTTCGTTCAAAACGCAAGCATATATTTCATCACAAGCCGTTGAAACTCGGAATCTGCGATAAGACCACGGTAAAAAGAAAGACAAAGTTTCTCCTTATCCATAAACGTCTTGAAAATAAAGCTATAGCAATCAAGGGAATGGTTGTGAGTCGTTGTCGTATGGCAGAACTCACCGTAGGCTCCATCTAGAGGCTTCGTTGCACCCCCGGCGCGCACTCTAGCGACAAATCCGGGCATGTTTCCGCAGTCCGGCCGGCATCAGGCGGTATTTGCGCAACGCGACTAGGGCGCCCGCCGCACGGTGTTTCGTTTGGCACATCTGGTTGGCCAAAATTAATATCTCGAAAACTACTGGTTAGAGTTTTATGAAATTTTGTGCACGCATTTGTACGAAGTACTTAAACATGTGTTTGAAATATATAATATATAGCTTTACATTTTCCTACAAAACTGTCAGAGTTTGAAATAGCATATGCAATAAAAAATGAGTAATTGAACTAATAATTATACTGAATGAAAAAATAACAAATAATTAACAGAATACTACTTTATGCATTTGTATAACTTTCTACAATGTTATTTGTTAGTATAATTAATATATAAATATAAATACTATCAGAATTCGTTAAACCAATTTCTGATTTGAGCTTTAATATTATACTCTTTTGGCTTCGAACTTACTAGTAGTTTTGAAATTAGTCCGAATCATAGGTGTGTTCACATTCATCAGATAAAGATGGAATAGCTAAAAGATTTTGCACTTCCTCTGATAAAACATACACTTTTCTTTTGGGGCTTTTTCCCAGGCTGGAAATATACGGATCAAAGGATATTAACAACCTGTGTAGGCATGAGGGAATTAATTTGGTGACCTTTTTTAATGACAGCTGTTTTCTTAGTGAACACGAATTAAAAAGTCTACAGTAACATGAGTACGAAGGCGTGAGGTTTTGCCATAAAATAACCTTTCTTCCACTATTCGGCGTTTCCGCATAGAATTGTAATGGTATCAGTGATACACTAAACAATCATCAGTATGAACCGAGTCTGCAAAAGTTTGCTTGAAACGGCTCTGATCACTACTTCCATCACATCCTCACTTAGAAATTAAAATAAAATTATATTCCTGATCTGGTAATTGCTGAATAATTTCTATCTGCACAGTGCATATGCGATTGACAGTGTGATTAAAAAGACATTGTTAAATTATTTCTGTGGAAGATTCTGTAATAGTGATACTATTTTCAGGGGGACGACATTTGATTTGCCCTGTTTTAGCTGGATAATAAGAGGAATAAATAATACAGTCGTCATATTTCGCATTTGCACGCATTTCCTTGTATTGGTTCACAGAGAGTTTAAAATATCTATTATTATTGACAATGCTTCACCTGCAGTCATTTGCCGAGGTTTCCTGTGAAGAAGAAATCAAGCATTTTTCATTTTTGTGGCCTATTGTGAGGAGGTGGTACTTAGTTCCCAACGGTTGGTTGTATCTCTCTTGCCTTAAGTACGTAAATTCGTTTGCGTAGGTAACGGTGTTTCATCCACATTTGTTCTCTCGGCTAGTTATTTTGCTTTTCTTCTCTTTGATCGCTCAATGCTTTCCCCAAAAGATTTTGTCGAGCAACCCACACAACCTGACAGTACTTTCGCATGGAGTGGCTTAATACACAATGTCCTAAATCAGTGCAGTGCCATCTAACAACTTTCTATTCGACTTTACGAAGGACCTTTATTTATGAAGCACTTTGTTGCGCACTATCTTTCACTTATTTTAGCAAACACGACGTTGAGTGTGTTTTATAGATTATGTTACTTCTGTTGAACACTCCTGAAGATCTTAACACACCATTATATTCTTTTAATCCACGTCTGTGTCTGTGCGCGAATCAGTTTCGCGCAATACTTCGCAGAGCGCATGCCTAGTGCATGAACGCACTGTCACTGAAAATAGGTGATAATTATCATATATGCACTTCTCTGCAAAAAGTGTGACAATAATATTGTAAAGAAACCTTTTTAGAATGCATGTATATTAATTTCAAAGCGGAGAAATGCGGAGCGAATTTTGTAGCTCAACATTTATTTTCAATTTTCGAATACACGCACATGTTTAAAAGTCGAAGTTTGGGTATGAATTTCTAAGCCTACTTGCCTTTGAAAATTACGAAACAATTTCATATGAAAGAGCATACCTTTCTGATGATTTTACATTATGGAATTATTAAATACGCGTAAGGAGAACGCTACGAATAGAACTGAACTGCGTGCACTACCGAACAGAACTTCGCGGCTCGGCGCCGGCTATCAGTGGGACGTAACTTGACACCTCCCCTGAGACCGAATCTTATGAATCAGCACCTTATAAACACCGAGACCATGTGCCCTGGATATTTATCTACAGAACGGGTCAATAAGATCACCAAAAAGTGAAACTTCGAAAAATGGATTTTGGCCAGCTGGATGTCTCAAACAAAACACCGTGCGCCGGTCTGATGCTAGGCTCGTTCTGCCATTCAACGAAGCCCGGGAAATGGGCGGTTGGCCGGGTGCAACGGGCGGTGCCGTGCCTGCCTTTCCACCACTGCCACCAGACTGCTCTCCTCTCTCTCCTTTGCTGACTGCCTCACGCACGGGAACTCTTGCCATCAACAAAGCAACGCGAATTGCGGGTCAGTGCGGAGGTAATTCAATGCGGTTGTTCAAAGATAGGTTCTTTATAATATCTATTTGGAAATTTGGATTATTTCAGAAGTGCAAAAATGTAATATAAACACGGAGAATAACAAAGAGTAAATAAAATATAAAATTGCATAAATTGCTTTGAGGACCTTATTGCAGATATAATAATAGCAAAGAAAAGTATTTAGTAAAATCTTCTTTTAAAAAAATATTTATACATACAATTCCTGTTTTATTGGTTGCATTTAATTGCTAGCGATTATATTTTATTGTTTACATTATACGAACAAGAGTTAATTCTGATATAGTGTTCGCGTTAGTAAACGCGGAGGTAAATATTAATTTCTCATTAATCATATATCTCTGGGAAAGTGTTTTAATAATACAGGTTTATTGAAAAGTTTGAATCACTTTCTGTAGTCTAAAGACCTTTCCAGCCTTTGTTTCACTGCAATTAGTATTTAATTCGTTAAGAAGGGTAAAAAAAAAGAATTAAGCACCACCCTCTTCTATGTAGTTTAGTCGAGAAAGTATTATTATTATTATTATTATTATTATTATTATTATTATTATTATTATTATTATTATTATTATTATTATTATTATTAATTTGTGATTAAATCTCTACAATCATCTATAATACTTCACTCAATGATCGATACCTTCTTCTTAACACAGAGTCTTAAACAGCATTTTTCTCCTCGTCTTTTATAAAGGAATGTGAGATGAATATCTTTGATCACCCGTGTTCATTGTGACATAACCGGGAGAGGTGGCTCAGTGCATCAACTGATGTTACTGCAGTGCCTCTGACCGGGAAGACCTAGGTTCGAGTCCCGACGACGGCAGGATTTTCGACACTAGCTTGTCAACTAGATCGAATTCAGTCGTTGTCTGGAGGAAAATTCTAGCGGCCGGCTACTCTGATCGGTAGCTCTCTATGGTTTCCCCGATCTACACCAGGCAAATGCCGGAGTAGTACCCTAACAAACGGGTCACCGACCGCGCGCGCGCAATCTTTCCTTCCTCTTCCTTGTTCTACGCTACTTACACCCACTCGCACTAACATGCACTACACTACCACAGATGCCGGGAGATTGGTCGGGGACTTGTATCCGATGGGGCGGCTTCCCTCTTGTGGGAGATACCTAGCTGAGAAAACCCCGCTAGCCATCGATAGGTCGGTGCCAGATATCGCCATCCAGGAGGGGAAGATCACCGACACCTCCCGATGAAAAATATGCACTACACTTACGGGACGAATGACCTCATTAGTTTTATCACTAATTCCGCCTGGTTAATCAATCAATCAATCAATTAAACCCTTTGTATCATTTACGTGAATGACGATGGTTCTTGGCTTTATTATCTGAATTTCTGTGTAATGATTTTTAAATCGATCCTGCGATGTAAAGTGTGCAATGATTGTCAATATTCGCATCGCCGGCCAGCTATCTTTTCTCTATTCTTCTCTCCACTTCAATATTTCAGGCACACAAGTGGCTCACTTATTTTTATTTTGGCAATGTGCTTTCGCGAATTGAAGAACGTTTTCCGTCAATTAGTCAATAGTATTGGAAGTTCCATTTATGTGCAGGAAGCAACCGAGAGGCATGAAAAAATATAGAAAGTCGCCTGAATAGCTGAATGAAATGGAAAGGTGTTTTTTCTTTCATCTATGACTTCACTGATCCAGTTTTGGAGGTTCCGTGACAATTTTCAATGAAGCGATGTTTCGTGTATATCTTATACTTATGTGAATAGTTATAATAATAATGATAATAATAATAATAACAAAAACAACAATAATGGGAAAGAAGAAAAGCAAGAAAGTAATATCAGGTACCTTTTATATAACTTTCAATAATTCCGCAAATGATATTACTACAACTACATTGTTACTGGAAATTATTTATTAAAAGTGAAAAATATAATATTAGTGGCAGACTATGTAGTTTGTAACTTGAAAGAACATGATTTGCATTATATTAGTGATTGTGTTCGTGTTTTACGAATAACTCCGAATAGCGAATTGTTGTTCACGAATATTATTATTTATCAGTGTCAACATTAAGCCGCTATTTATTTTTATGTATATTGGCAGATTTCTCTTGCGTAGACGAGATGAAATTTCTTCTTGTTTTTAAAATACTCTAGTGTTTGTAACACCAACTTTCAAAACACAACACGAACTGAAGTTTTAAAGGAGTGGAAGCTCATGAAATTCCAGTCGCAATATAAAATGATTTAAAATCTGATATCAGATGTCTATTGTGTGTAAATAAGCATTTGTCATTGTCAATAATTTGTGTCCTTAATTTGATAAATCATAAGAATGTTTCAACTAAACAGAAAATATCCATTAAACCAATTCTATTAGTACAGTCATAAGACAGTATGATTATGACTATTAATTCCATTCCATTCACCAATTGTTATTATCATTCATGTATTTTGTATTTTCTCTCTACATTTTCTCTCATTTTGTAAAAACTTTTATGTTTCTGTCACAAATTATTAAATACAGTATATGTGTTGCGTATTGACGTTCAGAATACTGCACGATAAGCACTGCAACTACTTGCATGTTGTTACACTTACATAAAATTCCTCCCACTTCGACCAGTATCCTATCTCAATTTTCGAAGTTCCACATCAGCTAAGTTGATCAATTATTCTTCTCTGAGATAAATGTAGTTTTTTCTCCCCGTAACTGGCATTCCCTTGGTAGCACATGTTATCAGACTAAATATATGTACTCACCATAAACTCATGTTCTCTATTTTAGGATAAGATGTATGTATTTGAAATTCTAGGTCAATTGTCCGACTTTTATGGCCAGCTAACGATGTCCCTATGCCTCGGTCTAGTTTAATTCCCACTTTTAGAGGGGGCATGAGAGATATGTGGCAAACATGACGTAATCTTTTCACCACAACTAGCAAATTCCGCCTGCTCGAGCTTTTCTTCATACAACTGCCGAAGTTCAAAGGATTTTAAAGAAAAGCTACACCTCTATTTTCGTCCCGACCGGAAATCGAACCCGGACTCGCACCAGGAAAAGCTAGTCGTTGCCCATGGTACATTAAAGCTTAAATAAGATATGTATTGCTCATTTGATCAGCAGACGTAGATGAACATTATGATTGGTTAATCAACATAACGACCACTAATTTCCTTTCCAGTGAGTTCAGTGACACGAATTCATCAACACGTCATCAGTACTTCTCATTTACCTCAGACTTAGCATTTTCCACTTTTTTTTAAACTGATGCACCCTCCAACATGTGCTCGTTCTCTGTGGCGCCTTTGTCCAGTCATATCCCACCCATCCCCTTGGCCTGGCTCCGCCGCCCCATCCTTCCTGCGTCCCACTCGGCACAGCCTCTGCTCGATAAGATCGCGTTGCTACGCTCCGCAGTTAGTGAGACCCCACGGAACCATTCTATTCCCGATTAAACAGGCGATTATGCTCTAATTATCTCTAATTCATGAATACGTGTGTAACAAAGCTTCCACTAACAACCACACTTTAGCCAGGTAATTTGTATTCCTAAGTTAAATACGGAGGCTTCGTAGCCTGCATGCAGATATTCGGTCTCCTCATATCACGAGATTATAAAATAACCCTCAACTCTTGAATACAACGCAATTGTCGTGAATTGCGTTACTGTGATACGAGTGCTCAATTAATGTGCTAATTTGCGTTTTGCAATTTTGGAGTTTCTGTGAAACGGTCTTCATAGAGTCCTTTATTTTCCTAAAGTTTAGGTAATGTGTCGAGGAGAATGTGACTGGATGAACATGGCCCCTCAACTGTTCTCGCGAAATGAAAGCAGGAAGCACTGCAAATGAATAAGTGCCCAATTTCGGTGAGCTCAGGCAAAACCTTATTATGAAACTCGGTGCAGCAAAGTGATATACGGCTTCACGTTTTGTTGATGAGAAACAAAAAGAAACTGTTTAGTTTATTACAATGGGTGGGAAGGTAATTGATGCAAACATATTTTCTTGTTACGCTCCGTGTAATTGAATACACTTGAATGAAGAGGAATATCCATAATAAACGGCGCCTGCCTTGAAAATCAATATTCTCGCGCCTCTATCCTATCTTTTCATGTCACAGAACTTTATGGCTTTATAAACGTGTTGCTCATTAAAACAATGAGGCTACAAAGTAAATACTGTACCATTATGTTTGCTGATGGAATAAAATGAAATTATTTCTTCTTTATCCTCAATATTCTGTTGAGTAATATGCAACACCGAGTAATGTGACTGTTGTAGAGAATCATAATGCTGAATAACTTCATGAAACAAGATAAATTATGTGCGTTTGAAATATCTTGCTTTTTATGCGTGAAATGGCGCTACTCACATTTTATGACATCATTTCTGCTCCATTTTGTACAGTATAAAGCCAATATTTGTTGAGAGTTGGAAAGCGATGGTAATTTTTCGAAGTGAGAGCCAAAAAACCAAAAGTAGTTTTCGTGCTATTCTTTTAGATGTAATGTACATTTGCTGTAAGTACTCAGATATTTTTGCAATCATCAAACTCACATTTATTTCATAAAATATAATTAAATTAATAAAATACGGGAAGACGGCATCACATTTCATCGAAATATCGACGGCATCTAAACGTCACTAGTAGAAAACTGGTTTTCCGCTTTGTAAATAATAAATCCAATGTTCGCATATCCAAAAGTATGATGAACATTATCAAAAATGAAACTTTTTGATTCTATTATATTTGTTTTAGAAAGAAAATTTTTGTTTCTATAATATAGAAATTAATGTTATGAAGAGAATTACTGCTCAATGTAAATATCTCACATAATTTCATTAAGGATATTGAATTAAAAAGATTGGTATATGCACCTTAATTTGCATATATCAATACACATTTTCATCATGCTCATTTTATATTTCATTTAAATCATTCTTATTTTTTGTTTATTCATCCCTTCAGGTCTATTTTTTAAATATATTTCCTATTAAATTCTTTGCAAAAATGTGTAATCAGTTCTTTAATCTCAATTAATCTTTACGCTACAATAAAATAATTGTAAAAAAATTCTCATTTGGCAATTGATTGTTTTCATAACTACTACACGATTAATCATACATAATATCGTCGTTTGTTTGCTTTAATTAAAGCCATGAAAACTATCAATGGTATCAAAATTTATTAGATAGGTGACATTTAACATTGTTTCTTCTCTTGCAAATTCGTGAAGCAATTCTCCAACCAAGCATTTCTCTACTCACAAATTATTTTACAGTCTACGTCGTCCAGTAACCTTCAATTTTGTTACTTACAGTTACTCTTTTTGTACGCAAACGACATATTCCGTAACACCTGGTCTTAGCAAAATGAATATCACAGGGTTCGTATGAAAAGCTCGAGTCTCCCTCCGGGCTCGCAATCCTCATCCCTAATGCGAACGTGATTAATAAAACAGCTTCCGAAGACCCGAAGTTGGCCCGGCGGGCCACCGTCCCCTCGCCGGGGTCTGTCCTACTTCGGCCACTGCCGGCCGCCGGCCCATCCCTCCCTCCCCCGCCCGCCCGCCCGCCCGCCCGCCCGCCGGCCCGCCGCCGCCCACCGCCGCGTGTCCCCATTCGACCTCGCCCGCCCCCATCCACCCTGCACGCTCTCACACACTCCCGCACGCCGAAACACGCCACTGCAGGCCCCCGTACGCCCCCGCGCACACCCGCACACCCCAGCAGGCTCCCGCGCGCCTCGGACCCCCGCACGCCCCCTCACCCTCGCTCGCCTCCTCTCACCCCGCATGCCCTCGCACCAGCCACTCTCCCTCGCACACCCCGTACGTGCTCGCCCGCCGCCGCACGTACCCACTCGACCCAGCATACCCCCACACGCTCACCCCTGCTCGTCCGCTCACCCCACACGCACGCACGCACGCCCCACACGCCCGTCCCACACGCCCGCCCCACACGCCCGCCCTCTCACGCCTACTCCTGTACGCACGCTCCCGCACTCACGTCTCACACGCATGCCAACGCGCGCGCCCGTACACACGCATGCCTATGCGCGCACCCACACGCACGCCACCGCACGTACGCCACCGCACGCAAGCCCCGCACGCCTGTCTGCGTGAGTCCATATGATGTCTCCGTGAGCACTATCACGCTCACGCACGTCCTCGCACATGCTCAGATGCTCCCGCACGCCTCCGCCCCATCCAGCCCCTGCGTGATCTCTTCCCGCCAACCTCCCCGCTCCTTTCCGCCTCCGCTCACCGCCACTGGCAGCCGCCGCCACCATCTCCCCTCCCTTCCTGTCCGCCCGGCCGAGGGCCAGCCCCGCATTGGCCCCGAGGGGGGCGAGGACGGACCACGTCTTTCGCCGCCAGTTAATTAATGCGAGCACCACGAGGGGCCCGAACTAAACCAGGCCAGCCGTATCTTTAATGAGCCTTAGGGGAAGATTACGTGACCCCTACGTCGGAGGCGAGTGTGCGGGCCGGAAGAGTCCCGCTTCGGCCGTTAGTCCAGCAACTGCCCCCCTCCACGCCTTCCTTCCTCCTTCCTTCCGATCCGGACACCCGCTTTGTAGCCGCTCGCGGGCGCCGTCCTCACCCTCTCGCGTCCTCGTTGAGGACGTTGAGGGGCTGTGACGGCGGCGCCCGCGTGCAGAAGCTTTCCGGCGCAGAATAACCGACCGGCCCGGACCGCACGGCCCTCATGGAGGCGCCGCTGTCCATAACCGGCATAACCGCCGCCGACGTCGCCATCACCTTAACCCTCTTTACTTCGTTGGAGCATCTTTGTGGCCTCCGGGCGAGCGTTGGACGTAATGGCGCCCGTTAGATGTCCAGCGCGGAGCGCCCGGTGGTTGGGGAAAGATCCGACAGAGAGCACGACGATAGTGGTGGGTAACGAAAAACAATGGGTAGTCTGGCTCAAGGATTAGTGATGTGGTTACAATCTAAGGTGATAATGAAATAAATAGTGGGTGAATGTCGCGATTTATGAATCTGTTTGTTTCTATTAATTACCCGAAAGATAAGGAATTATTCCAAACGATTTCTGACTTATTTTTGTAGTTTCGAACAAAAACACTCACTATTACTGTCAATAATTGTAGCAAATGATTTTATATCTCTTAAGTATTCTATCAAATTAATTACGCTTAATTAAATCTGAAAAGGAAAGAGAACGTAACATAGAATGTATCATTATTCAAGAAAATGGTTGAATGTTCTGGGCGAGAGTTCTCAACTTTCAAATACATTGCATTTCGTGGGTGTTATTTATACCGTCTTCATGTGCTTTTGCACAAGGTTGTAAATTTCCTATCAGTAAGAATCAATTCGACATAGTGATTCATTTAATAAGTGTCACGTATTTAGAGAGTATTCGTATAGGAGATGGGTTTCAAACGAATTTATAAAGGGATTCTGGTATCTCTCTTGAATTACCGAATCTAAATGAATTCGATGCTATTCTCTTAAGTATTTTTCTTTTAAACTCAACGCAATTCCTTGTTCGTACTTTCAGTCATATCTGTTTGTATCTGCAAGATGTTTCTATGCAAACGTTTATCTTACACATATTAAGAAAAAAAGCTTATTAAAATCGTAAAATTAGTAAGAATCTCTCTGATATTCTAGTAGTCCTAATCTCAATTATCAATTTATGTTCATCTCTGAGATCCGTAGTCGGCTATAAGCACGCTAAGTATGTGGAGTACAGGTTTTTCGGGATCTCCGCGTCCAAGTAGTGACCAACGCTTACCAAGTTATCCTGATATTTTCTTAGACTTGAATAACATAGCAATAGGAAATATTCATCAAAGATATGAAACCGAAACTCTCCCTTGGATTCGGTATCAACTGGAGAGTCCAAGGCACAGTTGCCAAAGTTTCGATCAGTATTAATCCTGAATCTGCTCGCGTTCTTAGTCAACGCAAACGCAGTCAACTAATCCATGCGCCTCTCGTTCGCAAGTGTGTTCTGACAAAGAGCTACAACAAATTGATAAATGGAACTCGTACGGAATGTGTGGTACAGGGGACGATGATTCAAAGAGTTGAATGTATGAGTATTAAGATCGTTAACTTAGCAGGACCAAACTATCGCCATTTTGTTGCGGCTAATTTATAACTCTTCACTCGCCCATTTCCACGTCAACGGTGCCACTCCGGCCTTCGATCACTGTAATTAACATATCCTAGAGTCAACCAGCGCCAAATAACATCCTAGAGTCCAGATAAAGCCAAATTTCCAAAGCATTTTATACAAATATACACACAGCTTATCTTGACGAACTTCCATCACGTAAATCGGCTTAGATGGCTCAAAGCATCAATTGATATCAATGCAATCTCTCTTACCAGGAGGTCATAGAGTTGAGTCTCGATGACGACAGGATTTTCGACATAGCTACATAGCTAGATCAAATTCAGCCGCTGTCAGTGGAGCACTCTAGTGGCCGGCTGCTCTGTGGTTTCTTCGATCACCACCTGGCGAACCCCAGAGCAGTACCCTGGCAAACTGATCACCGACCGCGCGCGATCGTTTCTTCCTCTTCCTTGTCCCATCCACACCCCTTACTTACGTACATTTGCACGTGAAGCACTACCACACATATTGGGAGCTTAGAGCTTGTCCAGGCTGAAGTTGTGCCCCGCTGAAGGAAGAAAACCGACTAGGGGAAATTCTGTAAGCTGACATGCATGTCGGCGCCGGATATGCCCATCCAGCAGGGGACGATCACCACCATTTCCAGCGATAAAATTTGCACTGTACTTACGGGACTAATGATCTTATCAGATCCCGCGACCGGAAACAGTAATAAATCAATTTCCCTCGTGTAATTACTGATAAAGCAATTCTTCTTAATTAAATATGCGCATTCCACATGTTTTGCATTATCTATATGCTTCATCTGCTGGCCAAACGCTACATATTCTCTCGCTGGTTGTCAAAACAAACGCTTGGCCAGGCTCTTTTCATTCCCGCCGCGGGAGCCTACGTCTACATTCGATATGTGCATCTTAATCGTTTTCGATTGCGAATATCCTCCCCCAAACAGTTCGAGTGCCACATGCTCCGATGTCCCTTTCAGATTCCATTGAGCTCTTTTCCACAGGGCTTTTCTCCAGTTCCCCAGAGCTTGCGCCCACACTGCCTGTCGCCTCGGGCGCGAAAGCAGCGCGCCAGCGGCCGCGTTACAAAGCTTCTTTCCGCTCGTCCACCCGCCCCCCTCCCCCGCCGACGTCCTATTCCCCCTCCACAGTCCACACCCCCACCCCACCCGGTCGCACCCCGTGCCGTTCCCAGCGCGCTTCATAATGCAGTTTTGCAATTTGGTCTTTCATCTCTGGACGCTCCGCCGGCCCGCGCTTTGTACGATGCTGTAAGGCCGCCACCCCCACGCAGTCTTTGTTCGACGGCTTCTAATTCCTGCGCCGAGGAAGCACTTGCGCTGGCTGCCACGCGAGCGCTGGCAGCGGTGACGGCGCGGGAGGCGGGGCGAGGCGGGGCGACGGAAGGATTGTGCATTGCG
This sequence comes from Teleogryllus occipitalis, assembly GCA_011170035.1. Lineage (NCBI taxonomy): Eukaryota > Metazoa > Arthropoda > Insecta > Orthoptera > Gryllidae > Teleogryllus > Teleogryllus occipitalis. The sequence goes on from BLKR01002273.1 coordinate 63,133, forward strand.
GGTGGGCGGGGTGAAAGAAGAGGGTGGTGTTGACGTGGTAGGTGGGTGGGGCGATGGAAAGGAGGGGAACATTCAGGCGTGGACGGAAGCACAGTGAACAGGAACTGGTGGAGACGGTAGGGACGGAGGGATGGGTGGGATCAGAGGAAGGAGCCTGGCTAGTGTGATGGGAGCTATGAGTTTGAAAGGATTAGCAAAGAGAAAAAGTAGGCTTAACAAGAGGCAGATTAGAGGAGGAAAGAAGCAAGGCCGGTAGGGTAGGTGGGGATTGAGGAGGGGATAGACCGACCTGATAGGGATTATGGAAATGACAGAAGTGTCAGAGTTAGAGTTAGGAGCGATGGGATAGAAACGGAGATGTAGAATGGGAACAGTGGAAGGGGTGAGGCTAAAGTGATGGGTAATAAGAGGTGAAAGGATTAGTAGAGAGAAACATTAGACGAATCAGCACACAGAAAAGAAGAAAGGAGGATGATGTGTATATATTTGAAATTGGGGGAAGGACAGGGAGAGCTGATAGGTACGGAAATGTTAGGAGAGGCGGAGTTAAAGATAGAAGAGAGGACAAGTGGGGAAGGAAAGCAGAAGAAGTCTGTGGGAAATGTGGGAAAGAAGGAGGCTGGAGAGAGATGTGGAAAAGGAGAAAGGACCACAGACAATAAGTCGGAGAGTGAGAGGTTGGGGATGGGTGCGTGGGAAAATGAGGACCGCGAGTGAGGGGAGCGAGGGGGCGTCGAGGAAAGGGGGCGTGGTCCGAGAGCGGTTGAGTCGGCGGGGTTGCAGTGCGCCTTCCAAATGTAATGAGGTTTCCGCGACTCTGTCGGAGCGCCTTTTATTGTGCCTGCTTGGGTTTCTGATTAAGTTGTCATCCTTGGTCGCGGAGATGTAAATATGTTACGAATGTAGAGAGATACGAGCTTTCTGTGGGGATTAAAGTTAATGCCGGCTTCCCAGAAAGAGCTCCTCTCCCCGGGATGGCGCGCGCTCCACAGGCTTTGTATGATGTGTCGTAATTTGTGATCCCGATGAACTGTTTTTCGGACGTTTATTTTCACTCGTACAAAAGGAAGCGTAAATTTCTCAGATGCGTCTGTGTGATATTGTTATTAAGGTGATTGTAAATGTCTTTCAAAGTGAAATCGACTTTAAGGGTATATTATTGCTTGGTAATGCATTTGAAAGGAAGTATTAGAATAAGCATTTATAAATTTTAATTTTAAATTGAAAGCATTTTATTTGAACAAGAGACACAACAGTTCTTTTGTGTTTGATAATTTTTTTACTAAACGCCAACTGAAATCGTCTGTTTATGCAGTTTTGATCTACATTTATGACTGATTATTTGTTTATGAAAAATTTAGTCGTTTATAATAGGCAACGTACGTTACTTGTTTGACTTTCTACGTAACAAACTGCACCTATTTCAATTTACTTTTTAACACACATTCCGTAACAGAGAATATTTTCCTTTATGTCTGGTTTTATACATTATGTCATCGTGATGAAATGCAATGCATGAACAAGTGCGCTAAAGGGGGGTCGAATAAATATAAACGCCGCTGTTTAAAAAGTAAATAGTCCTACACATCCTAATTTGGTTTCCATTGTTGTTCTTCACTCTCTGAATTAGGCAGACAGAAGCCAACTTTAGAATAGCCAAGTCCTAAAGTAGGCAGATGAGGACATTTCGACTTTTTTTGTGATTTCTTTCATTATTTGTACCTTATTTTATTCCCAATAACTTATTTTACCGTAAATTAAAAGTTTAACAGTAAATTCATTTATCTTTTCCCCCCTTTATATGTTTTGTTACAGCCGTGGAGTTGATTCTATTATGCACGGTGTTCCACTAACATTAACCATTTTGCATATGACAAAATATAGAAAATTCCTTTCAAAAATAAAAAGGCAAATAATAATTTATTATTGTTAGTAGTAGAAGAAATCTCATGCTATTAAAGTGAGTTTTCATATCAACAAAAAAAGCTCTTGAGACGATATAATTGAGATAAAAATAAACAATACAACTGTTTACTCAAGAAGTCTTCGCGTAAAATGGTAGTGCTGAGCAGTTATTTGAAGTGACTTTAAAGGAATGAAAATGTTTATGTTAAAAACATTCAATCCTCTATTCACATATTCATTACTAAACATTATTTAATGCAAATTTAAAAATTCTGTAAAGCGAGATTGTTGGAATTGAAGTTATCAGTATCGTAATTCAGTGGATAGATGGTGTCGACGATTGTAGATAATATATCTTTGCCGCATTTATTGTTATTGGCATCCGGTATTCGGGTTTCATGGTCTGTACTACCCTTCAGCAATTTACGTAGTTTAAGATGTTTTAACCCCTCAGTGCTTGCAGATCACTAGATATATTGCAGAGAATTGTATTATAAGTAATATCGAATAATATTGCTAGCATTAATTTAGGAATTTGAACGGTCTGTTCACTATTAATTTTTTCTGTACTTTAGTGTTGATGTATTGAGAAAAATTATATTAACTGATTCCACTCGAATACTACAATCAGCACGGAATTTAGATAAGAAAAGAGATAGTTGAGAATAAAGAGCACGGAACTGATCAACACATCTAATTGAAATCCTAGGACAGGAAAAATAATTAAATAAATTTTACACAACAGAAAAATTGTAAATAATTTTTTTAAATGTACTATTCACACACGAAATGTGTTGAAATGTAATGGCTTTTGGTATAAATTCATTAGTTTTTTCGAAGAAAATTCCAAGAAATAGTCTCCTGTAAATTTGTATTGTCTAAAATAACGATGTTTATTTCTAACATGGAACGTGAACATTTCTACTCTACACTAAACAAAAATATCAGAGAGATATCAATAATGTATTAATCGACACATTCCTTCTCAAATAATTAGGGTCAAACTACCAAACTGAATTAGTTTTAATAATAATAATAGTAACAACAACAATTTATTACTGCAAAATAGCGTACGCTTGGTAGGAGTTAAGTTAACAAACCGTACAAATATAAAAATTAAAAGAAATAATTTAAACAAGTAATTTAAATAACGTGTGTGTGTGTATACACACACACACACACACATATATATATATATATATATATATATATATATATATATATATATATATATATATATATATAAACAAACGAATAAACCAATAAATAAATAAATAAATAAACACACAAAACGAACAAACAAAAATAAATGAATGTTTATAATGGACATTCATTAAAGTGGAAATTCGCTGTGTGGAGTCCAAATGCCTCCTCAGACAACCAGCTGCCCGTCTCGTCCTTAGCGGCGCGGCGTGAGGACGAAAGCCGCCGGTTAACAAGTCACGTCGCCACCGGAGCAACTCTCAGCGCCCCGCGGCGTGGAGCACCTCCTGGAGGACGCGCGCCCTCCGAGGGCCCTTGAGCGCCAACCCCCCTCGCGTGCGAGTCCTCGCCCCTCGGCCCCCGCTGACCCCTCACCGCACTCCGTCGCCATCTTCACCCTCGTCCCACGCACGCCGTCACGCTGTCCGCGACACCTCGGCTGCTTGTGCCACCCTTCGCGCTGCAAACCCTGCTACGCAAACGGCCTCCCAGATGGTCCTCCTCCAACTACCTTCCCTCTCCGATTCCCGTCACCATCTCCCATACGCCGACCCGGCAGCCCCCCGCAAAACTCATCTTCTTGCATCGTGCGCGCCACCGCCACCACACATGCCATCTGCACCGCCCTCTCCGCTGACCTTGCCGCATTTGTCTCCCAAACACTCTCCACCATCATCGCACTGCATCGTTATTTCCACCCATGTGCACCATCCGCTTCTTCTATCGCGCACGCCATCACTCTGCCCAACCTCTCACGCTCATGCCACCTCTGGCGAAAGTGCCCTCTTCTTCGCCCACGCCGCATCTACCGTGCCCGCTGAAAACCCTGCCACGCAAACGCCTTGCCTGTTGGCCCCAAAACTCCTGTCTTCTCCAACTACCATCCCCCATCCACTTTCATCATCACATACCACCCCGTCTCCCACCTACCATCCAGGCAGCCCCTGCCGTAAAGCTCGGTTTCTTGCGTCACGCACGCCACCTCCACCGCACATGCCACCTCGCGCCACTCGTCCTGCCATCCCGGCCGTCCTGCCATCCCTAACTCCCTGCCATCCCGGCCAGCCTGCCATCCCTGCCGCCCAGCCATCCCGACCTCCCTGCCATCCCGGCCGCCATGCCATCCCGGCCACCCTGCCTTCCCAGCCGCCCTGCCGTCCCGGCCGCCCTGCCGTCGCGGCCACCCTGCCATTCCGGCCACCAATGTAGGCTTCGATCCGTTACGGACGCCACTAACCTTGTTACACACGCCACGGTTTGTTGCTCTCCCAGAAACGCCACTCCCATTACTCATGACACCTATGCTGCGCACGTGGTGCCCAGGGCCTAAGCTATTCCCCCTGCACTCCCTCCCCGCTCATCCTGCCACCTCTGACAAATCAAAGCAACAACGCTTTCTCAGCTCTCCACCGTTTATTCCACCTGCAATCCCTGCCGCCTCAGGATCTCTCTCGTCATTCCACCATCCAGCTACCACGTAGGCCATGTTGCTACACAAATCATCTACGCTGCCCCAACCACCCTCTCCACCGACCAACCCCACAACCACCTATAACCGTTCCTGTACTCCGCCATCTCACCTCCACATTCCCCAAACCGGCAATCTCCACCGCCAGCATCCTCACACTCATCTCCCAGCCTCCCTGTCACGTTAATCGCCCTTGTCCTCACAATGTGCACATCCAGCTCCTCGTATTGCCATTTCAACTAAAATCGACCCTCATACCCTCGCCGAATCCCATCGAACAACCCGTTGCCACCTACTCATGCCGCCTCTACCGCCATCGCTTCGTCCACCGCCTCTACCTTGCATGTAACTGAGATAAATACTTTTATACACTTGATTATATACTTGGCATGGCCCCTGATATTGTAGGTAATTCCGTATGGACAGATGTTCGGCAGGCAGGAAATCTCCTTCACTTCGTCACATAAGTGACGCAGTACTTAAAGAGTTATCTTAAAATCAGGGGAAAATTACACATATAAGTCCGTTATATAAAATTTCCCTCTACTTTATCATTGACAAAAAGTATTATGTACGTGTGTGTATGTATTTGTGTCTCAGTAAAAAAGTTGCAAAGTTTTAGAGCATTTGAGGGTAGGTCAAAGATTTTTTTCTTGCCAATGAACATGTGGTGGAGAATCGCATAAAACAAAGTTACACATTAGACGTGTGTTCCTGATTCTTATCCTAACCTGGAGTTTTGCACGTACTGATCTTACGTTGTCAGAGATAGTGTTATCTACACATGAGACGTGTGTTTCTGATTGGTAGGCAACTCATCCTACACTGCTGTTTAGCACGTATTGATCTCACGCAGTCAGAGATTTGTTTGCCCGCCAAACGCAATTGTGTGACCGCTCATAATCCTATTTATGGCCACTGTGCGTGGCCTTTGCACCCCCTGACGTCCCTGGCGATTTGTTTCCGGCAGATGCCTAATCACCTGGAAGCCACCGCGCTTCGTCAGCTCTCAGAGCGCGTTAGCAGCGGAGGATGGGCGCTGCAGGGAAGGGAAGAAAGGGGAAGTGCGGTTGGGTGAGAAGCGGCGGGGGTGAAAAGTTGACGATGCACAGCGTCACGGCGCCGAGTAAATCGTAGAAGGGTGGTCCAGATAGGTCGCCAAATAACAGTCGAAGCGGTAACTAATATCAAAAGCAATGATATTTCGGGGAAGGGGAAACGGCAGCTGTAAATTCGTCATTCGGTGATTGAGTAGTTTCTGTGTGACCTCGGGTCAGCTACTAATGCAAATGTATAATGTGTTCATCACCTATCGTTAGTCATAGATCTACTCTTCAAAAAGATTCCTCGATGTATCTCATCTATCATACATACCATTCATAATTATCATAAGTCACTTCACATGATCACCGCTATCAGCATCAAGACAAAGGAAGGTTGCGGGAAACCACCACTGGAATCAGCTGATTAGAAAAAAAGGGCAGCTTAAGGGAGCAAACCTTCTTGCTCGCTTGCGTTCAGGACTCGTCATCCTTTGGATTGACAATATTCATCATCATTAGAATGAAGATGGCCTTTTAGGCAAGATAATTTATCATTAAGGAAAAGTGTCTCTTGCGTTTCACTTTTACTGAAGAGACCTGAACTGAATTTCAGCTCCTATATCAGTGTCAAGCAAATGTTTGAGTTAATGTGAATACCATTAACAATAGGGACGTACAACAGTAATCCAATTTGAAATTTGAGATGATTCTCAAATGTTCAGAGGAAACAGTGTAACCGCAACAAAGAAATCAGTACTCGTTCCTCTGATCGCATCAGTTTCTATTAACCTTCACGCAACATAGTACAGAATTAATGAATTTGAATACATGAATCACTATAAAATTAGTAGGGGTGTCTAAAAATAGTGTATGACACACGTGGTAAAAGTGTTTTTATTTTGCTCTCAGAATTGCGCCACTTGATCTAAGGGCCTCATATCCTAGCCTTTCCTACACAAAATAAAATGCCACTTTTTTCACTCGCATCATAAATAACTATTTTAACAGGCGATAATGCGGTAATGTAGCAAATATTTTCAACATTATCCGGTAAAATAGTTTTTATCCTTCGTAATAAAATAAAGTTTCCCGTTTCCCTTGAATTTATACACATAGAAACGAATTAATTTATTGAATGTGAGTAATCAAATAACTAATAACAAATAATTTTTTAAAATAATGAATACCGTAAGTAATAAATGCTTACGATGGTGTCGAAAACAAACCAAAGCAAGTGACTCTTGTAAAAATATCTGCTGCTTTGCGCTCATGCATTTTGATTCAGAACGTTCCAATTTCAAAATAATTCCTTTTTCTTAGACATTATTTAACATTTGTTTTATAAATATTTTTGCACGTACGAGAGTCAAATAATTCTACTGTTATCACTTTATCTCCACTTTCCGGTTCAACCATACCTCGGAACGTTTTCCATTGGTCAACCCGCGTTCTGTAACTCTCAAGCGCTCCCGTTAATGTGACGTTACGTATGCTACAGCAGCACTCAATCCCACAGCAATAAGACTAATGGAGGTGACCTTTGCACAATGGCAAAGCAGTTACAAATAATGTTGCTCTAATTCCACGAAAATTACGTAGTACATCCAAACGTAATGAGCAAAGATAAACAGTTCATTTGATATTAATTTCTGTAAAATTCATTAGAGTATTGCTATGTGAGATAAATATAATGCTCAATAAGATAAGCTTTTTGAGAATATTGAATGTTTATTAAAATTATTGCTTAAAAATATATTGTTTAAAAAATAATATTAAAATTATTAATAATATGTATTATATCTTTCGCATTCAATTTGAAGAAATAAGTCGTTTTCTGTTGAAGGTGGTAGTGTGGAATGCTATATTGACAATTCGTTCATCAAATAAGTACTTGATCATGTTGTGAAAACATTTCAAGAATTTTTACGTGTTCTGTACGCAGAAGTTACAAATTATTGAAGTTTTTATGTTAGGAAAAGAGGATGAACAAACATTTTAGCAGAAATGAATATTTTCAATCATTGATGATGGTGTCAAGCTTACTACATTTTATTATTATTGTTATTATTATTATTATTGTGACTAATTTTATTATTTATTGTACATTTATTGGATTACACTTCCAAATAAAAATAAAATATACAGCATAAAACTGTAGGAGGTAAAATGTGGTGTGAGAATTAAGTGTCCAAGTTTGGAAAATGTATATGTTATATTTTTTAGCAATATTTAGCATTATTTGAATATTTTGTTTATTATATTACATTTAAACATTAGATATTAAACATTTTCATTAAATTACAAGAGTCCTTTCTGAATTCACTTTATGGATTTCGTAAATCTGAAATTCATTAAACTAATGGTTTGTTCATAATTATTTCTTCACATCAATAGTGTATAAATTATACATCACCTTTGAATTTCATTTATAATTTTTGGATTGCATTGTAGTCGGTGTTGAATTATTGTCATGAGACATTCCATTGAAAAAATCACAACCACATTTCTAATAGCTTTAAAAAGAAAAATCCTTACCATTTAATCATAGAACAGTCTTAACAGGTTTTCCGATAAGGGCATGGAGATGCACTCTGCTGACATTGCCGGCTTGGTCATTTGCAGATGCTCTCACTTCCTTATAACTTTTTACTGATGAGCTCATTCTTCCAGGAACAATTAATACAAAAATATTGTCACTGATGACGCTAACATCCTTTTGTAAAAGCCACAAACTGCATGACCTCAAAATCATTCCTATTGTGATCAATGCCTTCACTGTCTCTGCTATGATGATTTCCTTACCATTAGAACCACTAGCAGGATAATAATAATAATAATAATAATAATAATAATAATAATAATAATAATAATAATAATAATAATAGTCAGTGATACTTCTGATACCATTCATGCACTTCCAAAAACATTAAAACAAACACTAAACACAGACTCCTGTCTTAATACCAACCGACCAAACATCTCGACCCTATTATCCCCTCAACCATCAATAATAATCACCACCGGCAATAATAATCACAAATAGAAACCATTAATAACAGCAATCACTGTTACCATCCACTAACTAAAACCAATAATAACAAACAACAACAACCAAAATCAACAACCAACAACAATAACTAACACCAGTTATCACCTCCACCACCATCACATGAATATTACGAACTACAACCTATTAATAACGATTATACACTGGGCAATACTACACACTGAACCTCCAGCATCTTTTATATAGAAAAAAGTCCAAATCATTCATTCCTTCTTCTTCGCCGTATCAATGAACTCAGCCACTTCCGGGACAGCAGTATGGAAATGGGCGTGCGCCACGGCGTGGTGCTCTGCGCCATGTCTCGTCGCCACACCGCTCCGCCACGCCCCGCACCCCATCGCACCGCCACGTACTGCTCCGCTTGTCCCCGCCTAGACCGGTCTCCCTCCCGCCCTGCACCGCCTTTCCGCTCCGCCCCGCCTCGCCCCAGCCCTTTCCCTCCCCATCCACTCCACACCGTCCCACCTGTCACGGTCCACCCCGCCCCCCGCTCTCCCCTCCCCGCCCTTTCCGCCCCGCCCCACCTATCACAGTTCTCTCCGCCCCGCCCCTTTCCCATGCCCGCTCTGCCCTGCACCGCCTCCACCGGTCCGCCCCACCCCTTCCCCTCCCCGTCAGCTCCGCCTCGCCGCACCAGCTACTGTCCGTCTCGCCCCTTCCCCCCGCCCACTCCGCCCTGCTCCGCCTCCAACGGCCCACTCCGCCACTTCCCCCTTCCCTTCCCCACCCGCGCCGCCTCACCGCGCCATCTACGGTCCGCCCCGCCCCTTCCCTCCCCGCCCGCTCCGCCCCGCACCGCCACCGCCGGCTGCCTCGCCCCTTTTCCTCCCCGCGCACTCCGCCGTGCCACGCCTGCCACGGTCTGCCCCGCTCCGCGCCACGCGACGCCGCGCTCTCGCCCAGTCCCCGAGCGGGGCCGTGCGAAGACACGCTATTTCTATGATAATGCCGGCCGCCAGGGATCGCGCCCACCGGCTACAAATCCGACGAGGCGCCGCCGCGAGCTGGTTCGGCCGGCCCCATGACGCCGTCGACGCCGCCGCCACCGCGACAGCCGCCCTCCTGCCGGCACTCCCGCAGATGCCCCCGCCGCCGCCGCTGTCCCTGATGCTCCGTTCTGCCAGCGAACTTTGCCACTGCCTCTCCGTTTAAGCTTAGTGGTCTTAGTCGCCCAGACGGACAGGTTGCTCCACTCCCCGGTCCACTTGCCATCCCCTATGCTCCTGCATCGTACTTCTGTTACAGTACCTAAGTCACCGCTTCCACTTTGCCGACTCCATCGCCCTCCGCTCACGACACTCCGCTCCCGGTCGACTCGCCCCCCGTCGTCCTGCCGTGCCCGTCCTTGTCACTCTCTGTCAAACCGCTTCCTCCATTGATCTGCCTCCGCACCTTGCCGATCTCTCCGCGTCACCCAGCTGCCCCCATCGTTCTGCTGTCCACGTTACTCCAATACTCCCGTTCCACTGCCATCTCAGTTGTCCTACGGACCCTGTCACCCTACTGATCTCGTCTCGTCCGCGATCCTCGTTCTCGTGTTATCTCCTGACGGCTTCTTTTCGAACGCCCTTTGTGAGTATTTTCCCATCACGTCCGTTGTCCCAACAGCAAAGTCGCTCTACTATCCCCTTGGTTTCTGCCGCCTCTATTGCTCTGCCGCCCTTGTTGTCCTGTTGTCTCCATCGTTCTTCTTCCCGCTACCCCACCTCAAAGGTTCTATTTCTCTGTCGATCCCGCTGCCCCTGCAATTCCGCTCATCTGCCGAGCTTGGCGCCCCGCAGTGTTCAGGGCCCCACTACCCTATTCTTCCGTCGCCACCACTACCTGCGATCGCCCTTGTTGTCCTGTTGTCTCCATCGTTCTTCTTCCCCGCTACCCCACCTCAGCGGTTCTATTTCTCTGTCGATCCTGCTGCCCCTGCACCCGCTCATCTGCCGAGCTGGCGCCCCGCAGTGTCTTGTGGCCCCCCACTACCCTATTCTTCCGTCGCCACCACTACCTGCGATCGCCCTACCCGCGCTCTTGCACCCTCCCACTGACCTGCCACCACACAAGCCTCCGCCGCTCTCCTTGGCGCCATCACCCTTATCTTCGCCGCTACCGTTGACACTGATATCAAACCTGTAGTCTGCGCCTCTGACGAATCTTGAGCTTATTCCAGTTTCATCCTGTGAGAGCGTAGGCTTCCGCGGCCGGAATTGGAATTTACTTGGCTCTCTGGGAGACGCCGCGTCCAGAGCACAGGTGCCGACGTTTCGGTCGCCATTCTGCGACCTTCCTCAGGGCAATACTACGCCCTGATGAAGGTCGGTGAATGGCGACCGTAAATGTCGGCACCTGTGCCCTGGACGCGGCGTCTCCCGGATAGCCAAGTAAGTTTCAGTTTCATCCTGCCTGCACCTAAGCCATTATAACTCCTTCACTTATTCTGCATACATATGGGTAAGAATCAGTTTTTGCTTCGTAAGCTTATCAACTTTGTGTTCTCATTTCGTTTTTGAAACTCGTTTATGGTAAACCATCATAAAAGCTCTCACAGACCGGCGCGGAACATCCACTGCATACGCGGAACGTCCACAGCGGAAATTTCGCGTCACGTGTTGGCTTTTGAGCACATTTAGACCTGCGCGGCAGGCGAGCGTCGCGGCAGCAGATTGGCAGCGTTTTAGTATAAGCTGCGGATTTCCATTCGCGATCAGACGCAGTTTTTCCGCTGCCGCTCCAGTTTTGCTGTGGAAAACTAGACAAAGACTCGTAAGATCTCGAATATTTTCAACTCGCCTGTGCATCTGACACGACAGAAAATTCAGGAAACAATTCTCTGCGGGAAAGAAAATCACGTCTTCTGCGATCACATTCAATATTTCATCAAAACAGTCACTAGTCACTCTAGTAAATTAAAAGTGTTTTGCGTTGTGGCATTAAGGAGTTATATTCTCCGTACTTTCTCTTTTCTAGATCAAAATCATCTACCTCTTTACTACGTTTTGTAAAGAGATATTAACAATTTGACTGGAAATCGTAAAGAAAGAAGGAAAAACCACCATACCGGATGTGCTCAAAAAACATACTACGAGTAATTTGGCATTTCTATCCCCTGAAGTATGCACATTTTCCCTATCGGATGAGGAAAACTGTCACCAAACGCCGACATAAATAATTGACGCTTCGATGTGAACGGTCCCACAAATTCCGTAGCTGCGTCTAGCGCGGAACTTTCCGCGCCGCATCCGCTGCGAACGTCCGAAGCCGGTATATGGGAACCGCTCAGCTTAAAGGCTGCCACAGACCGACGCAGAAGATCCGCAGCCTACGCGGATTGGCCGCAGCGGAAGTTTCGTCTCACGTGTTGCCTTATGAGCACGTTCAGACCCACGCGGCAAGCCGGCGCCCCTGCAACGGATTGGCAGCGTTTAAACGGCGGTGAAATTTGTAACGCAGCCAGTCGCGTTTCGTCCGCTGCAGCTCGAGTTTCGTGGAAGTCCGCCCGTGTTCGGGAGTCTTTGTTCCCCTCTGGGTCGAGCGACCTTGCCAATCATCATCAAATGCTGACTCATAGTTGACGCTCCGGTGTGAACGGTCCCGCGAATTCCGCGGCCGCGTCTAGCTCGGAACTTTCCGCGCCGCACCCGCTGCGGATTTACCGCAACGGTCTGTAGAAGTTTTAAAAGTCATCCTCGCCGCTTGAGTTTTGACATCATTGTTTTATGAGTGGTGACACTTATAAATCAATGTTGAATTGGCGAGGAAAACAAATTCGGGAATAGATTTCACAGAAAACTTTATTTTTCTTTATGACACATTGTTCTTTCTAGTCTACCATTACCGGTTCCATCACTCCACAGTCCTAAATTGTATCCTTCAAGAGAATACGTGGAATAAGGGAATATATCGATCTCCAACCCACTATAATAATTATATAGAAAAACTCCTATATTTATTTTAATTCTTTTTCATTTTGGAAAGTTTCTACTCTCTTTAAGTGAATTTACTATCTCTGAAGATATAATTGGCAAAGATTCAACGGAAAATGTACGTCACATCGACCCAGAAAGAGCAGGAAGAAAAGCACAGCATGTGCATTCAGGCTGTGAGATTAAAGAAAGAAGACTTGATTTTTTATCCAAATAGCTGGGGCGAATCATCCATTGCCTGGAGGACAATTCTGTTATTCAATTGCTCTGATTGATAGTTTTCTGTGGTTTCTCCAATCAATCCCATGCGAATGTTGAAGTAGTGACCAAACAAACTGCTCACGGACTGCGCGAATTTTTTTCGTCCTCAACCTTCTACATTTTTTTTCGACTGGAACCGTGCCTCGCTTGTGGAAAATACATGAAATATATGGTATACATGAAATACATGAAATACATACATGGTGAAATAATACAAACCGACATCTCCTGGAATAGAAGATGCACAACACTGAAGCGACTAATGATCTGCCTAATTCACGTACCCGGAATCAATAAATGTGAGATTGAGATATTTTCTTTTTACTTTGTAGCATTTTTGAATAGCGTCACATGTACATGGAACAAAAATTATTTAAGCTCTTCTTTCAACACGCATGTATTTTGTTTTTGTAAGTTTGTAAGTTCTCAGACTAATACGTGTTTGTTAAATCCAATGTATTTTTGTGGATGACACTTTGGATTCTACAGAAGTGCGTTTGGAGACAAGTGAGTCACACCAATATCAAACGCAATCACAGCGGAGAGGACATGTTGCGAAATAGGAAAAGAGAGATTAACGTCATGGCATACCAGTTTATTAAAGATAGATCCATGTTTTCCAAAGAGAGTTTATAATTTGGAGAAAATTTAATAGTAGATTAACGTAAATGATTGATACCATAAAATAATTTGTAATAATTTTCTACAGTAGTAGTAACAACAATGTAATCAGTCATTAATAGTCATCAGTGTAATAACCCTTAAATAAAGCAGTTCATTTTTTTTATAAAAATTGCATTGTCCTCCCACAATTATAAATAGGGGCGCATTATTTTCTTTTTACTATAGAACGTTGCCGTTTAGAATAGAAATTCAATTTGTGTTATAACAAAAGGAAATGAAGCAATTTTATACGTCTTTTTTGTATTTTTTTATCGATTTCGGATAAGTCATTTTTTAACTTTTTTCGTAATTTTTAATGCATTTTAAGTTGATTTCATCGATTTTAATACCATTTTATTAGTACTTGATTCAAATAATATTTACGAGATACAACAAATGTTCTCCACAGAATTCCTGAGTAGCCTATTCGATTTCGTCGCTCGTATATTGTAATGTCAACCGTTGTGAGTACTATGTAATCTAAGGTTCATGCAACGCCTACCAGCGCCATTGTCAATTTCGCCGATTTCGCGATAAATAAAGAAAGATTTTCTTGTAAGGAACAGTCCAAACCAATAGTTTACAAGCGGAGTTTACTTAAACAAAAGGCAAACTTCAATTATATCAGTAACATAAACAATAGCTTTAGTTTTTCATCTGAAGTGGTTTTGATCAAATTTTTTACGCCATTTTTCTTCCCTTTTAGGACATTTTAAAAACATTTTAAGAATAATTTTTGCAGAGTTTTAGGTCATCAAAATCCCCCACTGATTATAAGTATTAATTCTCTTTTAGTCGTAAATATATAACTCAATTTATATTTTGCTTATTAAATGTTAAGCGGAATGATGTATGAATCCAAGATAGATGTTGAAACGTTCTAAATGATCTTAATATTCCGGCAAGTTCATTGTAAGTCAAATGATTTATTTTCACTACAAGAAGACAAGCTTAACTGAAAAAAATAATTAATTATTAGCATAACGCCCCTTTCGTTACCAAAACATAGAAACACATATAGGCACTCCAATGAATTACTCAAATATTTGTTATTTTGGATGGACCCGTCTAAACACACATTTTAATCATAGCTACAAATGGGAAAGTAGCTCTATATTGATGCCAGTGTGCGTTCAAAAACTTTTTGATATAACTAAGCATTTATTAACAATCAGAAAGCTGTAGGCCTGTGCAATTAAACTCCATTTAATATCAAATCTTCTAGTTAATTGGATACAGATTTCCATATTCTGCACTCGTGCAACAAAGTAAGAGGAAGCTAATCCTAAAAAAATAGAAGAAAGACCAAAATTTGTAGATCACAATCTAAGAAACATAATTCGGGAACTCTAAAGGTTTTTAAGGGACCATTCCGCTTTATGCAATGGCCATGTGTGTTGCAACGAAATTTATGTTGCGATTTTGCACTTGCGACTGCTAATTTCTTTGAAGTATAATTTCAAAATTTGTATATTGCTTTTTAAATTTATTTGAGGAACTTTTGGGAGGCTATTCCCCGTTCAACAATTTATGAGATATTATGTTGATAACGACGTATAAAACGAGTCACTTTTTTAGCGTATTAAGACGAGACTGCTAGGTGTAATTGTTAGTTTGTAACGGTAAAGTATCTCTCAGAGCAAACGTAGGTCGGTGGTCAACTGATGAAATATATTTAGAAATTAAATCAAGACGTCTCGAAAGACAGGTCAGTTTGTGAACACACTCACACACAGTTATTATTGCAACAACCAATGCTGTGCAGAACGTACAAAGTTACATTTCCTGAATTGTTGCCAGAGTAAAGACATCGACCAGGTGTTTAATCGCGTTGGTAAAAGCATCACAAACTGGAAACTTTTCATCGTTCAACCGGTTGTAGCCCCATTCCGAACGTCAGATTCGGCACGGGTCACGGCAGAGGGCGGGGCGGGAAAGGGGCGGGGCGGGGCGGGGCGGGACCGAACGGAAGCAGGCGAGGCGCATTGGTGCATATCGGGGCGGGGCAGAGTAGGAGGAGGGTGATGGGACAGGGCGGGATGGGGTTAAGCAAGGCGGAGGGGACGGAAGTGACGGTGGAGGGGGCGGAAGCATAATGCAGTGGGTGAAATTGGGTAGGGACGGGGCAGAACGGGGCGGGGCGGCGACCGAGTGTAG
This sequence comes from Teleogryllus occipitalis, assembly GCA_011170035.1. Lineage (NCBI taxonomy): Eukaryota > Metazoa > Arthropoda > Insecta > Orthoptera > Gryllidae > Teleogryllus > Teleogryllus occipitalis. Next base: position 78,814 of record BLKR01002273.1, read on the forward strand.
AAAGGCACAGTGTGAGTGTGATGGAAGGGCCGAAAGTAAAGATGTGGGGGGGTGAGGGTGCGGTGGAGTGGGTTGACGGGGGAGGGCGGGGCGGGTCTGAGCTCCGGAGCGGAGCAAGGCGGGGCGCGACGGACCAGGGCGGAGAGAGGATGAGGCGAGGCAATGCGAGGAGGGGAGGCGAAGGGCGGGGGGGGTGCAAGCGGAACAGCTTGGAGCGGTCTAATGGTGAATGAACCAGGGAGGACAGGGGGAGGAGCGCAAGGTGAGGTGCGATTGTGCATAGAAGAGCGGAGGAGCACGGCGTGGCGAGGGAGTGGGAAAGAGATCGGTGAGGGATGGCGAATGGGGAAGAGAAGCAGCGTGGAGTGGGCAAAATCGGTCCGGGACGAGAGAGAGACCTGTGCACTGCGGGGCGGGGTGGCGCCGGGTGAGGCGGAGAAGGATGTAGAGCGGTGAATGGTGGGGAATGGTGCGGGGTTGGTCGGGGAGGGCAAGGGTGGGGCGGGCCTCGTGTTGGTCATTCTTATTCCGTCTCCATACCCGCGCGTTATTCTCCCGGAGTGCACACCTGCATGTGAGATGAATGCGCGGGGAGGGGGTGGCCAATCGTTGGTTAGAACGGGAGGGAAGGGGGGGGCTTTGTTGCCGCTCATGCGTCCATCCGTTGGCGAAGGCAACGGACTACAACTCCACTCATCCCGCGAATGAAACACTTATTATTTTTACAATTCGTTTAAATCCGTTAGTTTGACATAGTTTTGATTTATTTAGTACAAAAACAGTATGTATATAACGTTTGAGGGAGAGATACCATCAGGTCACCGTACAATTTTTAAAAGTTGAATTTTACTTACTTAAACAATTCTTAACTGTCTAAATAATAAGCGCGAAACGGAATAGTTAGCTATAAGTAATTGACCGGCCACGAAAATCATTCACCAGTTGTTAAAAATGAAGCATTATGTATAACAATTTGTATTTACAAGAACTTTCCAATCCAAAATGCCCGTTGGATTGAATTTTATCATTTACGTTCATCGCTCCATTATACTTCTTTATACTAATTCTCCGTACACTCAGCACCCATTTCGATCCTACCAAAATCCTTTTAATCTTCTCTTGTACATTCCACTCCCCGCCATGATTCTCTCCTCGACGGTCCGTATACCTCAAAGACACTTATTTCATATTTTCTTCGTCCGCGCCACAATCCGATTATTTCATTATCTGTGGCGTCATTATATCGTTTTAATCAGATCTTCATTTTGGGATGGATGTCTAACTGTAACCCAAATATGTTGCTAACGGGTTACCTTTTGAAGTTATAACATGAAATAGTTACAGGTAATCCGTTAACAACATATTTATAAATAAACATAGATTTTTCATTTTGGGTATTTCAACACAAATTTTACTTTTAAAACTACTGTTAAAAATTGTTTTTGAAACAACTATGTACTTTCATAGGCTGAAGAGAATCTCACATTTTGAGATAGCAATGTCTATCATTAAATAATTTTATAAAATTATGTCTGGTATCATCGCTTATTATTTTATATTATTATTGTCTTCATTCCATTCGTTTATATCTGTGACCGGGATTAATTTGAGACTTGCACATGAAGTAACTTAAAGTAACCCTCAAGCACGAAAGACGAAGGGGTGACGATTACATTCACGGATGCTTTTTGGTAATGACAACTAATTCAATTACTTACGTGTAGTTGGAGAATTTTTAGACTACAAAATTAGGTATACATATCTATATGAGATATTCTCCATGTACACAAGAATGTATTATTTGTCATTTAACAGCTTTATGCAGTCAGATATTTAAGGTTTGTCTGTTACAATACAATAACACATTGGAATTAACATCTTCAAACTTTCTTGTTTACTCTTTCTGTAATTATAATGTAATTTCTTCGTTACAGTTCCCCCTAGAGTATGAACAACCTGTTTACCCAAAAAGCCGCAAACAAAATGAGGTCAGAAATGATGGCCATGATGATTCAAGAAATTCGTAATTAGTGTCACGTAAATACGATGACCCCGCCTATGAGCCCACCCTCAGGCGATCCTCGTAATTCCATATTCCACAGAATGTGCAAATCCCCCAGCAAACTGTTGAAACCGCACCCCAACTTGACACCGGAGAATCTCCCATCTCCCTCGGAAGATAAATAGAGTTATTTGTTTCGCTAGTCACGCAATTTATTCGTCTCCGTTGTCACCGCCGCGCTGCACTAACCATACAAACTACTTGTTTTATAGAAAAAATCCTCCGTCATTTGTCGAGCAGAAAATGTTCATGCCGGGGGATAACCCCAACTGAGAAATGGCGGGGTTACGAAAGTGATGAGAAAAAAAGGGGGGACGAAATTACATTCCGAATCGCCAATCTATCTCCTCGGAACGACATTGAGTTTGATTAATGTGCTCGATATGATAGAAACAAAATCGACGGCTTCCTTATGCTAAAATATTGCGGGCACTGCTGGCTTCCCGACGACTGCGAGAGGGGTTCCGCAGGGTGGGGGGAGGGGTAGCGCTTGGAAATCCGCAACCGTTTAAGACAACTGAGCTCGCCAAATCGGATCAGCAGCTTTTATCCTTGTCTGAATATCTCTCTGCTAATTGCACGTATGGTGGTGGTGATGGTGGTGGAATTGGTGGTATTATTGGTGGTGATGGTGGTGGAGATGGTGATGGTGATGTTGGCGATTGTCGTCGAGGGGATGGCGGTGGCGGGTGATGCTGCTTTGATGATGATGGTTAATGATAGTGATAGAGACGATGGTTGTGATGGTGACGATGAGGGTTATGGTGATGGTGGAGATGGAGGTGAGTTGGCAAGCATGAACAGTTTATTAGTATTTAAAAAACGAAGAGAAACGTGGGTATTATTATAATATCTCATCATCGCTTATGAAAATCAATTATGCTCACAAAAGTCCAACACTCTGCTTAATTCACTTTTCCTGTCCACCGGAAAGAGTTGTGAAGATGCATCGGTATAAAAAGCCACCCCATATCAATGGCAGGCAGCCATATGACAACATGAATTAACCAAACTGTCAGAGATATGAGTCATCGAAGACGCCGCTACAGATGCCGTCATACAGACGCCGCTTGTACAAGAGATGACGATACTGCCTCGCCGAATCACGAAGACGTCTAGTTGATTGCGTCCCTTCAGAAGATGATGCCGTTTGGATCTTCAGAATACCGCGCGAAACCATGGCAGTATTAAGCTCAGCAGAGCTAAGTAACAATTTCTGTGAATGCCGCCAGTGGCATTGAAGTGCCAAAGCATAGAATCGGACACTGAGCTTGCGAGTATTATTAGTGTGTCTGCATGTATTGCAAACTGTGTTTCTCAGAATTAAATGTATGTAACGACATCACATGATCAACCCAACGGAAATCGTAACTCATGGAGGCTCATTGTATTGATAAATACCATACTCTCCTCCCAAGCCTAGGTAAGAGACGAGGTCTATAACTTCATAGCCTCCCCTTTTTGTTTGGGGAGAGAAAATGAGACATTTTATGGAAAGGTTTAACCCTAAAGATATGTATTTTGCTATCAATGACGATGTTTTACTGATAATAGTGGCTACCTTGTTAACGATTTTTATGAAATTGTTAATATTAAAAAATACTGTTGTTTAAATATATTTCTTCATGTAATTAAAAAAATGATACAATTTGAGTTGAATTTATTGTTTCGCCGACGATATACCTTGACCTATTGACCACATGCGCCGAGGGGAATCGAACGCTTAACTTTCAGCGCAGTGTACTTGAAAGAACTCGTATCTCCATTCCTTTGAGTCACCGAGGCGACCAGAAACACTGATGACATTTTGGCTATATGCGACGGTATGTGACCACGGGGCTGGGACCTGTACTCCGTGGTTCCGTGCACTTGGACTAACGGCAATCGCCTGAGGTAGCCAGGCGAGAAAATAATGTTTTATATTTAGTGTTGCCAGGCGCGTCAACGGGTCATTTGACTTGTAAGTGTAGTGTATATACACCCATAGGAAACAGTGTTCCTTCCGTATAGGAACATGAGATCTGGTCCCGACGGCTTTGAAAATCGGTTTGTAGGATTCTCCTCCCCAGATATCTCCCCCAGAGCTTAGAGCTTGTCCCGACTGGGGCGGTGCCCCGTTGGTGGGAGAGTCCTGGTTAGGGGGAAACCCCACTAGCCGACGGTAGGTCGGCGCCGGATCTCACCATCCAGCGGAGGAAGATCACCGCCATCTCCCGAGAAAAAACAACATGCACTACTCTAACGGGACTAATGACCGAAGCAGTTGACGCGCCCGGAAACACGAAAAAATCAATCAATCAATATCTCCCCCAGCGGGGCTCCTCCCAAGCCGGGACACGTTATATGCTACAGTCTGGTATAGAACATGTAGGAAAGGGAATATGGGCGTATAAGGATGGGGAAAGAAAGATTGCGAGCTGTCCGTGACGTGTTTTTTAGGTATCGCTCTTCGCCTAGTATTGATCGGAGAAATCACCGGAAACTATCATTAAAGCAGAGCTAGCTGCTAGAAGTTTCAAGACAAACGCTAAATTTGACATTGCTACAGGCCTAGTGTCGAAAATCCGCAACGGTAGAGACTCGACACCTAGTAGCACCTTCCGCGTAGCGACGCTGCAGAAGCAACGACAACGCTGCCACTGAGCTCTCACAGTCATTTCGATTTATTGATGGATTGATTGGTTGATTGATTGTTAGTGATTCCGGGCGCGTCAACTAATGAGACACATTAGTTCCTTAAATGTAGTGCATGCTTTTTCTTCGGGAGGTATCTCCCACCAACGGAGCACCGCCTCAGCCGGGACAAGCTCTAAGCTCCCGACCGGACTCGGCTTACGTGGTAATGTAGTGCGTGATAGTATGTGTGATAGAAGTGAGGATAAGACAAGGAGAAGGAAAGATCGCGCGCGGTCCGTGGCCCATTTGTTAGGGTACTCCTCCGGCATACGCCTAGCGTTGATCGGAGAAACCACGGAAAACTACCTATCAGAGCATCTGGCCGCTAGAATTTTCCTCCAGACTCGGACTGAATTCGACCTAGCTGACAAGCTAGTGTCCGTTGGGAGTCGAACCTAGGACCTCCCGGTCGGAGGCACTGCGGTGACATCAGTCTGAGCGACCTCTCCCGGTGCCAATACGAGAAAAGAGGTAGAAGGATCTTAAGCGAAGTATCTGGAGCAGCAGAGCTTGAGATGCCGTCTGAGATTCCGTGCGTTGTGCTCCCACTGTGCCGCCATCCTCTCCGCTGCACTTCTCCTCCCGACTTCCTCGCCTTCAGCTCGCTCGCTCGCTCTGCAGCTACGAAACGAGGACTCCTGCAATGCTTTTTGTGCGCAGGGGATTTCTTGGAAATTCTACGCCTTGCTTTTCTCATTGGCTCTTCCGAGAATTTTGCGCTGGTGGAACAGTTTTTGCTGAGATATTAAGAAATTATATTCTTTATGGAAAACGTTTACTCAATGTATGGTTTTGCATGTGAACTTACTTAATAAAACAGCAATAGGCTGTCGACAATGAAAATAAATGGACCCAGAAAACCCTGTCTTCCAGTTCAATAATGAATGAAGGTCAATACAAATTGAAACAAGAAATCTTCTAGTATTAATGAAAAATTATTCTCAAAGAAAATATACTTCAAAGAAATATTGCGAGTAATATCATGTTGTATTATTTACGTACAGATTTTGTAATTTACAATTTTCTGTTTCAAATTGCCCCAAATTTGTAACTCATAAATTTTCATAACTATATTTTTTCTAACTTGAAGCTCTCTTTTTCTATTATTTATTTCTTTGTACTTATTGCCCCGAACAGTTAATAACAACGATTGTCATTTCATAAAGTTGATACAAATCTAATCATATCAAATTAGCCTTTTAATCACTACTCATTCACCTGAGTAAGGTATTATGCAGGTGTGTTTAGGACGAGAATATACTTCGCGAAAACAAAATAACCTACAAATTTCCTGAAGTAAGGCAATACAGCAATATTCTACAATATTTTAAATTCATTTATAAAATTTAAATTTCTTTAACCGTATATAGTGATGATTGCCTTTTCACTTATTCAGCTGAATGACTTAATTTTCAGCCAAACAAGAAAAATACATTATAGTGTTTAAAACATTTCGTCATCTTTCAATCATTCACCAATTTCGTCATCATTCAATCATTCATGAATCCGAACAGACAACAAAATACGAAACGTTGTGTAAATTCTTGACAAAAAATGATAAGAAAAAAATAAATTTAAAATGCTTTAAATGCTATGCATTTTATAATACCCCAGGATGATACAATTCTCATAAAATGGAGTATCAGTGAATACAAATTAAAATTTCTCTAAGAAATGTTTTCTTTTTTGAAGAAACAATGTATGAAATGATAGTAGAGTGAAATTACTTTTTTCAAACTATTTTCCTTGTATCGTCCTTTTACGGAAGCATTTTCTTGTCTAATACACTCATCTAAAAGAGTCCATTGCCTTCAAGTCACCTCTGAAACACACATCATTTTATTTTGAACAATCAACACCCATTTTGCTGACCGGGCGAGCTCGTGCATCAGACTGAGTGATGCAGTTCCCTTTCAACTTTAATACGCATATTAGTTTTAACCCTCTTCTACTTGCTCTCTTTCTAGCTGTCCTCTCTTTTCAGTCCCTTTCAAAATTGCATTCACAAGCCATTCACTGCCCACTAATTCACCCTTCTTTCGTCTCCTGTTCTTTCAAAAGGAGTGTATTTAGTTGATTCTTTGTCCGACTGCGAGGTACACAAGTTTTTTACTATATGTGTGATCTGTACGTATAGTGTGTTCCAGAATGTTGAAAACTTCTAAGATATGTAGAGGGATTGAAAATGATAACTTTTTGGCAACGAAATTCTAGTAGGAAATCTCATAAAATGGAGTCACACATGTGACATTTTTCCTGTGTTTTTGGCAACTCTTTATGCCCAGATGGACCTTCAGGTTATGTTCTGACGCAGTTAATGAGATTTTGTGATCTGCCAAACATCTGTGCGTACCGGGAGAGAAATGCCTCACGTGTAGATGCATGTATGGGTAACTATGTTATATGCAATTTTCCACTATATGACCTTCCGCAAACAGTGATAATTTTCGACCCTTCTTCATGCTCTAGAAGTTTGTCACTCTAGTAGTTCATTCAGAGACGTATCGTTTTTGTAACCCTCAGAGTCAGATACGTCGTCATCGACTTCCCACGATCCCGTTGTTCTTTAGAAAAATGAGTCTTTCTCAGGAACAAGAATAACAACTAAGCCCTACAGTTTCCCAACTTACATTCGCTTTTTTATACACAAACGTTATCACTGATAAAGTTCTTAGCAAATGATGCATTCATTTGCATAAACGCCACAACCTGTGGACCCGAGAAGCCCTCGAGCAACACTTCACAACTCCACGTAGCGCTCCCCTTGTTTATCCAGGATCTTCTAACATGATACCCCGTTGCTAGGTCGAGACAAATTACAACGATAACCCGCTGTTACACTTTATGATTAACTTAGTATATGGATGATGCAAAAAACGTTCATATCTGCAACCTGGTAAAGTTTTTTACAGGATAATGTACACATAATCCAGAGTGCATCAGAAAGTAGGCTGGCCCGAGATGTAGCAATCAGACTCCTCACCTCCTCCCGTTTTGGTTCACATCCGCTCCAAGAAAATTTTGGAATTTGTGGGAACCAAGTCGACTCTCGGCGGGTTTCCTCGGCGTCCTTACCAAGGGAGTTGGCTCAGCCATCACGTGTTGTCAAAGCAGGGCCTCTGAGCGGGAGGTTCTAGGTTCCAGTCCCAGCGATTTGAGACCCGGGGATTTTGGACACTAGCTACATAACTGGGTCGAATTCTGTCGCTATGTGGAGGAGAATTCTAGCAGCCGGCTGCTTGGTCCCGTAGTTTTACATGATTCTACGATCAATACCACACGAATGTCGTAGCAGTATCCTGAAAAACGGACCACGGACCGCGCGCGATCTTGCCTTCCTCTTCCTTGTCCTCTCATCACTCCTTACATAAACACACTTGCACTTTCATGCATTACACTATCACACATGTCGGGAGACCGGTCCGGAACATATAGTTTGTCCAAGCTGGGGCAGCGCCCCGCTGATGGGAGAAACTTGAATGGGGAAAACTGCGCTAGCCGACGGTAAGTCTTCGCCGGATCTCACCATCCAGCGGGAGAAGATCACCAACACCTCCCGAGAAAAAACATGCACTGCACTTTCGAGACTAATGACACTCCAATCAATAATCGTTCAATCAAAATACTCTTCTGCCGAACTTACTGTCCTTCCATCGAAATTCTCCGGTCGAGAAATCCCTCCCCGAAACGTCATCAAACTACTCCTTTTTCGAGTTTCCTCTCCATCAAACTAGTCCCTCCCTTTAATTACTCCCATCCTTACCAATTTACCTGACCGTCAAACGTCACCATAAACCACTCTTACATCAAATTACTTAACAAATATCACTCTCCTGCAATCCCGCCTTCTTTACTCAAGCCACTCCACTTACCCCATTCCTCACGTTCTCCCAGCAGCCTCCACTGCCCCCACTCCATCCGTCCTCCAGTCCGTCCAGGCCGATAAGCCTCGCGGACCTGCGGCGCGTCTCTGGAAATAAATGAAATCACGCTCCCGGGATGTGCGCGCGCCACATAAATATTCCGTCGCCGGCTTCACTTGCGCTCGTGCCCTCTCCCGGTGCCGCATGGCCCCGCCTCTCCCACTCAGCCTCCCCCGATGTCCTCGCCGCCCTCGCCGCCCTCGCCGCCCTCGCCGCCCTCGCCGCCCTCGCCGCCCTCGCCGCCCTCGCCGCCCTCGCCGCCCTCGCCGCCCTCGCCGCCCTCGCCGCCCTCGCCGCCCTCGCCGCCCTCGCCGCCCTCGCCGCCCTCGCCGCCCTCGCCGCCCTCGCCGCCCTCGCCGCCCTCGCCGCCCTCGCCGCCCTCGCCGCCCTCGCCGCCCTCGCCGCCCTCGCCGCCCTCGCCGCCCTCGCCGCCCTCGCCGCCCTCGCCGCCCTCGCCACCCTCGCCGCCCTCGCCGCCCTCGCCGCCCCCCTCGCCGCCCTCGCCGCCCTCGCCGCCCTCGCCGCCCTCGCCGCCCTCGCCGCCCTCGCCGCCCTCGCCGCCCTCGCCGATCGGCCACCCACGTCGATCTGCCACCTACGCCTCCCACATCATCCCTCTTCCCAAATCCCATCTCCCCCTTTAGCCTGCCCGCCCACTGGATATTCTGACGCGACAATCCGCTGTGATCTAGTCAACAAACGGCTGCTAGGGCGTTATTTTGATGCGTGCGAATGCGCCTTACACACAATAAATAGCCGCGCTGTCATTCCCGTGCTGCAGAGCGCCGGCGCAGTCGCACAACGTTACTCTCCTCTTTCGCGACATTTGAAGGCCGCTTGCGAGGGATTGAGAGCGAATATTTCACTGGTATGATGCTGCGCTTGATAACTATCAAATGACATGTGAAAGGGGTTGACGTTTTCGACTGTGTTTATTAAATGTTGACTTTGACAAACGGGTGGGTGAGAATTGAAATTATTAATTTCATACTTTGTTGTAGTTGTTTGATGTAGAACAATGGAAATAATTGTACAAATCTTTTGAAATTGGAATTTTAAGTAAATGATTGACAAATTTAAAATATAGGTAATGTAATGTTTATTATAAATATAAGTCACAGGAGTACTAATAGCTTGCAGCAGTACCCTGCTCAACAAAACCACACAAAAAATACAAAACAAATAAACGCCCACTGCTCAACAGCAACGACAACAAATAAAATAGGCTCGTAGAGCACTACATCAGATTAAATACTTTATCAAAAACAGTCTTCACGAATTCTGTAATAAAAAAGGTTTAGTGAGTATAGTATAGTAAAGTATTAGTATAGTAAAGTTTAGTGAGTTCAGAACAACTGTTCTTCACCAATAAAGAATGTCGAAAATCCTGTTCCATAATGCAACACGTGAATATCAAATATTTAAAATCGTACGGCCTCTTCCTGTGGGCGATGTTATTGCATAATCTCAACTATATTATAAGTAGTGACGCATTGAATGTGAGAATTCAGTCGATACGCGCAGTATCAGAAATTGAAAATTAACAAAATCAATGTATGCATTTTTGAGTCAAAATACATTTTTTTCTCCATTTCCTGGATAGTATATGACGAATCCATTGACACCTCTTGTGAGACCGGAGACACGCGTAGTTCTCTTTCAATATCAGCGCATTGAATATTAGTAGTAATTAAGTGTTACCATAAGAGAATATGAAAGTCGAAGAATTACAGAAAGTTTAACATAACATTTCATTTCATTGGGGGACTAAAATTTTGGGAAAGTATGATCGAGTTGCAATCGCTGAAAGGTTTCAAAAACACCTCAGGCGTGCTGCAGAGGGTGTAAGGGCTTTAGGATACCGAAATGACGAAATCAAGTATTCATATGATTATTCCCCCATAACAAACCACCGGCTGAGTTTAGATCATTGCCGCTGGCTCTGGAGCGAGTCAAACCGGGGGTTCTAGAATTGGAGTCTCGATGGTGGCAAGATTTGCGAAATTAACTTGATACCTACTTCGAATTTATCCACTGTCTGGAGGTGAATTCCAGCGGCGAGCTGTTCTGATCGTTCATTTCCCGTAATTTCTCCGATCAATACCAGAAGAATGCCTGAGCAGCATCCTAACAAACGGGCCACGGACCTTTTCCTTCCTCTTCCTCTTTCTCTTCCTTGTCCTATCCTTATCCTTTCCTTACGCACACTTACAGATCCGTGCACTATCACTCCAGATGTCAGATCAGGCGACCGCATATTGAAGCTATTGTCTTACGGTGTAATATTTCAATCTCATTTGCTCCCTACTCACAGTGAGCCGGTTTGTTTTATAATATTGCTCTATAACTAGAGCGATATTTTACGTCAATCGTGATTTACGTCACTCGTGAAGCATCAATGGTGTCATCTTCATCCGTGACACATGCCGTTTAGAGAAACCGTCTCTCAGTACAATTCTGGTCTTAACAGTAGCACCATCTGTTGGCGGCGATTCGAACGAAAGGGAAGTGTGTGACAAGAAACTAGGCTTGTGCACGACTCCAACCGCATTGAATCACTTCTCGAGAAAATAATGAAATTTTAGATGGCTAGCATATGGATTGCTTGGTTTTGTTAAGTGCATGTGTGTATTTTTCCTTTTTACACATGAAAACTATGTTAGTTGTTTTTGCCCTTGGATACGCGCAAAGAGCTTTTATTTCTCTCACAATTTTTACTATTTTTTCTTGTTACCCTTTCTTTATTTATTCCTGTTTGACTTGATCGAAAGTGATCAGGTTCGCAAAATTTGGAATTCATTTTGATCCTTTTTTATTTTCTTTCACTTACGTCAATTAAATATTTTCTTTCAACTTTCGTAATTATACCTGCCTTGCTGAACACCATTTACTGAACACAGTAAAATATCCACAATGTAAAATTACCTATTATTCAATGCTTTATGGCATTGAGACCCAGAGTAACTTCGCAGATTCTGAGCATCCATATTCTGCCAGTTCTAAAGTTCCGACTAGAGTCTCGTTATTGCAAACAAACCTGCTTCAAATTATGTGATGTTATGAGAGTTCTAATGTAAGTAGATTGTCAACGTACTGAAACTACTACAATTTTTACTTTTTGAGTACGTAAATGTTCATTTTTCGTGTTAATTCTTTAACGAAAGGAATTATGAATAAAAAATTAATAGCATTTAATTGTAGTGTAAATATAAACAAATAAGCGGTGCTACAACAGTTTTGAAATTGGCAATTTTTTCCACGCTGGGACTCCAACTCAGGTACTTAGTTTTCAGATCTACCACGCCATAACCCCTACATCAACAGCGTCACTCAAAATTCCAAAACTTGCAACAATGATCGAAAAGTGCAACAATCAAAAATTTAGATATCATCGAATAAAAGGCCTGCGCCATTGTTTTAATTATCCTTTTCTAAAGCAAAGAGAAGCAAATTTACTCATTATAGCAACAAAATTATCCACTTTTTCGATATAAGTACTGCACAATTCATGCTTTTCTGAAAATATTGAGACTTTTTGCTACTGCATTACTATACTATCTCTTTACTACGCAAGTATATAGTAGGCGAGAAGTAAAATAAGATGCATGAGATATGATCTCTTTGTAATCGTCCGTAAGTCAGTTTCCTATTATTAACAACTGACATTTTGCACATAACTCCAGACATTTTTTAAATATTTTACATCCAGACAAAGCATCCAGGAATTCTACATTGGTAAAGTCGCTATGGTTGTACAAACACTCAAATTAGCGAGCTCGTAGAAAATGTACCTCACTTTTGTATTTGTCGTAAAATCAGTGAGGCACGTTCAGCATTTTTTATTGTCTCCAATTTCCCTAATTTCAGTAAATATTTCTCTCTCAGTACTTTAAACATCATTTCACTCTTCCCTATCGTTCCTGAAACTGAGTAAAAGAGAAAGAGAGAATGCCTCTACGGCTCAGCCCGGTCTGCAAATTAAAGGTCCAAATCCGTCGCTTCATTAGAATTCCGTGATCGTTCGCATCCTTCTGGATCCGTCCCCTAGAAAGCGAGCCTCCGCGACGAGCCGCCAGGTCGCAGCACCGTCCCGAAGCCACGCCCACCCGCGACGCCTCGCGAAAAGAGACGCCAACGACAACTCTTTCTCTCTGAAAAATGAACGCGCGCTCTCGCCAGTATTGTGCGGGATTATCAGCTACATTACGATCACTCCGCAATTGAGTCCGGGAAATAAAAATTGCCGCGATAAATTCCAAAACGAGGGACAAAAAACACGCCAAGACAAAAAAAATAACGCCTCTTTACAATGAGGGCGTAATTAAATTAATGCATTCATATCGGATAGAGCCTCTTCGATCATTGTGTCCGGTACACGAGAGGAGTTAAGTGATGAAAGGCTCGCACAATGCCTACAGATAACTGTTGCAATCAGCGTTGATTGCGTTGTGACAGCGCTACACACGGCGCGCAGAATGAGTTTTGTAATTTTCGAGAATTAGCTGCGCGGGTCGGCGAGACCTGCGTTCTGCGAAGCCCTTGAAGTGGGGAGCCTAATACACAACGAGGCTGTTTCGCGCTGCGTGCATTTGGGCAGCGAAAGGCTGACTACAAAGTGGTTGCACCGGAGTGGCAGCGGTCTGGGATAAATGTGTTTGTTGCTGGAGAGGATGAACGAAGGCATGGAGCGTCTTCTCACGGAAAAATTATCCGATTGTCGTGTGCGGGCTTTGTGTGGGGATACAGAATAAAAGAGAGTGAATGGGAAACTAGACAAAATATAATTCTGCAGCTTTATTTGATAAAGGCTCTAAAACGTCTAGAGATACACAATACTAACATCGCAAAAATCTCATGTATTCATAGAGCTTGTTAAAAGAATATCTTGTTTGTTTGTTAATTTTGAAATGTTTATGGGCTCTTGTTGTCTAAATATATTGAGATCCTCGAATAATGATCTAATGAGTAGATGATGGCAATAATGTTGATGAAAGGTAATCATGATAACGATGGAAAAATGAGATGAGGGAAACAAGAAAGAATAACTATGGTTAAGTTATCTAAGTTATCGCGAGCTCGCTATGTCCACCATAAACTCCACATTGATTGGCCGGGAATCGAACCCAGTCCTTAGCGAACGAAGGCGCATGCTCTAGGCATTCCCACACGTGACTCCCCTGTGTAACAGAATATTCAGTTTATTCAGCTTTGAAAGAAGGATATGAAAAGCTATTTAAATCTACATTCTTCAGAATCGGTGATCACAATTTTCACATCACAAAATTCAATTAATACTGCAGAAAACAGTTATCGGAAAATTGACCTTTACAAATGTAATTATAACGAAACGGAATAGTTTTCTAGCAAAAATCTTTGAACCCTTTTCTCCAAGTGTTTGGCAGTTTAGTAAACATATAGTGTAATATTTTACTCTTAATTATAAATAGATGAAAAATAGACGGTTGTTCACAACTCTTACTACAATATATGAATATATTTTTTATTATTATTATTGTATAATTATGTTCTTACGAGTATTACTAGTTATGCAAGGAGCAATATAATGCAGAATATTATAAGAAAGAAGAACGAGAATTCAAAAGTTATATTTTAGTAAGGTGCAGTTATATTGCGGTCCAGTGTAATGAATTTCCATTTCTCGAAAGTATATTACAGAAGACACTTCTTTTAGTATTTTATTTTATTATGTAATTTTTACCATTTGTTTTACGATTAATTTTTATTGCACGACAATACGATTTTATTTTTTATATTTGTATCTAAATGCCTCTGAGTCTTATCCGATTGCGTTTTGAATAAAATATAAAATAATATCTACGTCTTCAAGAACAGAACTTTACTAAATAAAAACTTCGAATGTTATTAATGTCTTCATGTTTAGTCTATATAATCACTGTTAGTTTTAAATGTTTTTAAATAATCTCTTGTGAGGAGAACGTATCATAAAAGTAAATTAAGAAACTTTACATTCGTAGAAAGTAAAATGGATTTTCTAAAAAAGCGAAATGAAACAGAATATTCATACTCATCTCAATATCTGCCATAACTAGCAGATAAGATAAATGTGAATATGCGAGAAATGTTATCCATTACTTTTTGTTGCTATTTAATATTTTAAGTATGTTTAACGTATGGTGGTTTATTTCTTATACCGCATCTCATCACATGATACTTAATCGCCATCCCTCTTTCTCTATTGGTCCATCTCTATTCCTATCTAGAGGTTCAGTGATGCAGAGTACCTCGGGGCTTCAGCTTTAAGGAATTGAAACGCGAATCTGGTTGCCACGGGTATTGGAGCGATGATTTCGATGGAATAGCCATCTTATATCACAAAATCACGTAGTCACCTTCCTTCCTCGACATAAACGACAAGTTGGCAAGAATAAAATCCTAAATTTCAAATGCACTTATCAAAGCATCAAATATTAATCAATATTTTCAAAAAACAGTCATCAATATTTTATTCTGATAGAGGCGTTTACTTTGAAAAAGATGAGAGTACGTGCAACTGGTTTGTGCGAATGTTCGGTGAATAACTTGACATATGCTTAATAGTTCTGGAATGGGGTAGATCTCAGGCTGTGTAGTAAACGCGGGAGAAGTTATAATCAAAATAGTAGTTTAATAATAAATTATAACATAAGTGGTGTTCTTTTGTAACACCCAGGAATGGGGTTTTGTTGGCGGCAGTACAAACTGATTATGACATACACATAAATATACAGGTGAGTCACGTAACTTTAGGATCTCCTGTAATTTTTGAACAGTTAAAGTTATTGCAGAGCCGCTTTCATGATGGTGAATGTGGGAATAGGGCTAATTGATGCATGTATTCGTTTCGATGTTTCAGATTAATTAACCTCATTCCTTCGTGCATTTCCGTGAAAACTGCATTGCTATAACTTCAACCGTTCAAAAACTGCCGAATGTGTTAAAGTTACATGACTCACCCTGTATGTTGATAGTGTGATTATTACTTTGGATTGGTAACATGTTTTCTTCAATGATTTTTCATTTTTCAGTGTTAATTTGCTCATATGTTAGAGCCAGAAAAGTTTTAAAAATTATAGTGCTAACGTCTTTAATGTTGTTAAAGATTTTTGTACTGTAGTTCGTGTCGAGAACGTTTAATACCGAACTAATCCCTTTTGATGGAAACGTGCTTTATTAACATTGGATAACACCCAATACTACCATTATATCTGGAGAAATTATTTGGGCACAATTAATACACTACACCAGCAAATGATATATAGATTATCTTACGGAGACACATTCCGTTCGGGTGTAGCAAATTCGTGAGTAGTGTTCAAAAAATATTTTTTTAATTTTTACAATCAGAGAAATGGTCCATAACACACCGACATTTTTATCTGCGTATCCAAATCAAGTATTCAGAGGAAATAATTGACACTGAATGGCCAGTTCCCGGACATTCAGAGAAGTAATTTTTCACTGAAACAATTTTTAAAAACGTATACAATATAGGAAATAATGAAGTTACGGATATGACAAAGAATGGAAATAGTAGTGTAAATTCACATTTTTTAGCACGTTTCTAGAAATCAAAAACAGTGTTATGTTAAAGTGTGCCGAAACGATGTGCAAATTATTTCAAGGGAGACGGTCAGATTTTCATTCCTCCGTACAGTTTTGCCATGTAGCTGCAATTCCAGTTACGCGCAAACTTTCAATTAACTCATTAGCATATGCAACTATTACATTTGCATCCTTTTGATCCAAGAGCTAGCGCTAGAGCCTAGCTATTCCTCTCGAAGGTGCTGCACTCCGCTAATCCGGAGATGCCGCCTTCCTTTTGTACATTCCCTCAAGCGTGACTCTAGTAAGGCTTCTGAGGCCCTGCAATATGACGCCTACGTTGATAATTATCCCGAGTCCGCCCAGCCAATGGGCGACAGCAGAGGATCGCGGAGAGGAAGTGGCGTGGAGCTAGTTACGCTCGACAGAAGCACATCCACGGCTCGCATACAAACTACTGGCGCGAACGCTTCAACTCTACGCTCGCCTCAGTAGATGCCGCGACGCTCCAAGCGAACGATTCGCGGCTGCCACCTCGGCACCAACTCTTCCCAGTCTTCAACTTCTTCTCACATCCACTTCCACTTTCTCCCCGTCCCAGCCTCCTCCCCGCCCTCAAGTCCCCATCCTCGATTTCTCTCCTTCTCAACGCCCCTTCTCCTAACTCCATCTTTCCTCCTCCCATCGATTTTCCACCGCACCTCTTTCGCGCTACTATTTCATGTCTTTAAACTCATCCACGCTCCCACCTGCTCGACCTTCTTGAGATTCCTCTCAACATTTTGGCACATCACCTCTTGCACTCCCCACTTTGTCACCACTTTCAACTCCTTCTATCTTTCACTTCCCCATCTTTGCAAGCCCGTCGCTTCTCCCTCGTAACTCCCCTCTTGTCTCTACCTCTTCTCCACGTCTACCTACCCCCTCCTTTCCATTCTCCCGGATACCTCTACCTCTACAAACTCACCATCCTCTGTGGTCTCTTCCTTCAGTTTGTGTCTTTATTTCTCATCGTACTCAGCTTTGACTTTCCCCATTTTTCTGTTTGCTCTAAACAACTTATCTGTCCAACCTTTCTCCCTTTTAGTCAATTTATATTGCATACTTTTCAAAAATTCTGTCGTTGCATGGATTCGACGCATTACAGGCACTATTATGAAGTAATGTGTTTTTGATACATTGACTCATTTCGCATCAAGACACGACGTTTTGTATTCACACTCATGTCAAGAAAACAGAGATCTTGCGGTACAACAAAGAAAATTTTAAAAAAATTAAAAATATATCAGACATATTTTTATTTGAAGTAAGCGTATGGATCACGCTGTATTGGCTCCATTTGACGGGAAATCCTGAATCAATATCTAATTTATAATTTCGGAGATTCCCACTTGAATATTATTAATTTTCTCAGTATTGATGATCAAATTAACTCGTTCATTGTTCAAGGTTCATTGTAATGTAAAAAACTACTATATTTATCAGTAGGAGTTATTTTGCGCTTTCCAATGAAAATAGGTGCTCCTAACTGGGTAGTGAATACGATTAGAATGCTGTGGTCGCAAAATCTCTTTTACAACAACCAGGAAAACCAAATAACGCGCAATATTTAACTCAGCAAAATCTTTCGACACCGATTCAGAGCAGGGGTCTCTAGAGATGCCCAAGCAGAGCAACACTGTGTTTTAATGAGACTTCGGAAGCCCTGAAAATAAACTCACGTTTATCATCAGCGCGTTATCTCCCTCCTTCCGCAAAAAGGGCGTCTCGTTGTTCACCAGATAAAAACCGTGTTCTCCGTCGCCCCGTAAGCCCAAAGGCACCGAACGCGGATCCGAATGTCAACTGTTTTGTAACGACGTGGCGATGGGAATGTAATCTTTCAGAGAACAAAAAGCCCTTTGGGGAGGACACATTTCTCTCGGTTTTTAAAGGTCTGTAAAATGTTTATCAGTTCTCGTTGTTCATTGCTGCAGCGTGGACAAATCTTTTGCGTTTGTTCTCAAGGGAGGTGCTGGGAATAGAAGCGTGGAAGAAAAATGTGCCGATAAATTAAAAGACTTACTGTCTCGATATTTCTTGTAGAATGTATGCCTTAAATAGTTGTATTGTGGTATTTACGAACTTATCTACATCTTCGTACGAGTATTTCGTCTTTTAGATTTAGATCTAATATATTTTCTACGAGTCATCTTCATGATGAAAAATAATCTATAATATTTTCAAATCATTTCCATCCGGGGTTTTAGGGATGTTAACATAATATTTAATGTCTTGATTTTATCACTCCTTATAATTTTTTTTGTATTCAGTTATTCTATAAGGAACAAGATTACTGTTTAAAAATATTGAAACTAAAAAAATCGTTTTCATAAAAAAATGTTTCTTTTCAAAAATGTATTTTAACAAAACAGCATTAAAACTAAAAACTGTGATTTAAACCATACAATTTGCTTTAAAAAGCGTGTTTTTTTGCTTGGTTATAACTTGGTTGTGCATTCTTCAACAAAATTTCGTGAGTGGCGTTTATAGAGGCAGACGTTGATCCACGCCCTGTGTGTGTAGTAGTAGTAGTAGTAGTAGTAACCCTGTGTGGCCTACAGCTCCACACTATTTCTTTTCATCAGGGGGACAAGTCCCCAGGGTTGGCCATTGGCCTCTTCGGGCTTTTATCCGCATTCCCCGCCGACGCGTTAACGCCGACACGCCGGATCCAGCCGAACCCAGTTTACCGTCACAGCCCCATACAATGCCTAGGTAGGGGCCGCCCTGCTAACAGAGAGCTCCAACCTATCCAGGCTAGTACCGGAGTCTCGACAATGCGCTACTCACATGCGCCGGGAACTCTTTGTCCAGGGTCACTGCCTCGACGAATCCGAGAGCCCAACTGGAGGTCACCTGAACTAAGGTCCAGGCAGCTCGGATCTCCATCCCCTCTTCCCAATGCTTACCGCCAGCTTACGACGTGGGTAACGCGGGTACCGGAACAACCTGACGGTGGTAACTAATTTCCCGACAGACTTTAAAGGAGGGATCCGGAATACTCCGAACAGAATTCTTCGCCCAATCCTGCTTCAAGGACGACGTGTCATAGGCCCAACTGGTGAGTGGCCTCTCAAACCTGGCTACCAGGAGCTGCTCACTACCTGCAACTTCAAGCTAACGACGTGAGTGGCGCCGCGAGACTCAGGATCCGGGTGGTCTTCTATGACACTCCACCAGAGATCGCGACAACCTCCGTCATCGCTATCCCCACTCATATATATATATATATATATATATATATATATATATATATATATATATATATGTGTGTGTGTGTGTGTGTGTGTGTGTACGTGCGTGCGTGTGTGTAGTGGCATTCATATCGGCTGAAGCTTATCCACGCCCTGTGTGTGTGTTGCAGACGCGGTGACCAAGTCGGCCGTGTTTTTCATCCTGGCCACGCTGTTCCTGTGCCTGGGGGAGTTCTGCTGCCTCTTCGGCCACTTCGCTCGCCAACGGCGCCTCTTCACCTTCATATCAGGAGTCGTGTTCATCATCTCAGGTGAGCGCCAGCTCTCCTCAACCGGGAGCGGTAGCTCAGTGCATCAACTGATGTCACTACAGCGCCTCTGAGCGGGAGGTCCTAGGTTACACTCCCCACGGCAGCAGGATTTTCGACACTAGCTTTTCAGCTAGGTCGAATTCAGTCGCTGTCTGGAGGAGAAGTCTAGCGGCCGGCTGCTCTGATCAGTAGTTTTCTTCGATCAACACCAGGCGAATATCGGAGCAGTACTTTAACAAACGGGCCACGGACCGCGCGCGATCTGTCCTTCCTCTTCCTTGTCCTATCCTCACCCCTTACACACCCACTTACACTAACATGCACTACACTCCCACATATTCCGGGAGATCGGTCGGGAGCTTAGAGCTTGTCCCGGCTGGGGCGGTGTCCCGCTGGTGGGAAAGTCCTGGTTAGGGGGAAACCCCGCTAGCCGACGGTAGGTCGGCGCCGGATCTCGCCATCCAGCAAGGGAAGATCACCGCCATCTCCCGAGGGAAAACATGCATTACACTTACGGGACTAATGAACTACGCTGTTGGCGCGCTCGGAATCACTAACCAACCAAGCGGCTCTTCTCAGTTAAATGTATGCATGTATTATGCATTTGGGGGTCGAGTGTCCGTGTTTGACGGCTAGATAATCGTGTAACCCACATCTCAGGGCCTAGTTTAATTTCCATGGTTGAGGGCTCTGAAAGACATGTGGCAAACATTATGTATTCCCTTCACCGTAACTAGCAAACTCCGCCTACCTGAGCTTTCTTTCGTCACACAACTACAGAAACTATTTTAAAGGAAAGCTACAACTCTATTTTTGTCCCGAGCGGGAATCGAGCCCGGGATCACACCACGGGAAGCTAGTACGCTGCCCATGAGCCATTCCCGAGAGCCCAGAGAGTTAAGCACTGCCCAAAATAAACTGTTTCGTGAAAAGTAGTCTACAAATACCATCAGTGGTCACGGATCAAGAACCGGTCACTTCAATCACATTTGAAAACTTCCCAGTTGCTTCAAACTTAGAGAATGTTGAACTTACGCGTTCTAGTGGTCAGGAGTGGAATTCTTTATTGATTTATTTATTTTCCCCTTTAACATGCTTAAATATGAAGTTGGAAAAATCCTGTTAATATTAGAATTGCAAGAATATAACATGAACTGGAATTTTTGCGAGCTTTGTTTCTCAAACACGTTCAAGGGATAGATTAATCATTAGTACGATTAACGCCATCACTTGAATCACATTTGCTAATCTCAAGAAGGATTAGAACGCTTTATCTCTTCTGTCAAATAAGAAATTGCAATCGCTGAATTTGAATTTTAGCAGTTTATATTTGCAATTTATGTAATGAAAATGAGAATAACACTTTATCATTTAATAGGATTTTACGGTTTGTTGAACTTTTAATTTTCCCCAATACGATTTAAAATTTTGTCTCTTCATGCTAGTATAGATAATTAATATATAGAGTAATTGAAATGTATAATTCAAATTAAAATGTTTTTAATATTATTAACAGATATATAAAAATACAGGAAATGTTTTTGTATGATTGTGTTCTAAAACACGCCATAAACGGCATTTCGAAAATTTCACTGTATTCCAGCTCGTGTTTGCATTACTCTGTATCAGGAGCAATTGAAAACTAAGGGATAAATTGCACAGGTCCTCGACTCATTTTCAAAAGATCAGTTCTTATAATAAATAACTGAAAAATTTCAATTTAGTCCTGATTAAACCGATTAATTTCTTAAATAGAAGTGTTCGGTTTCATGTTAAAATAAATAATTTTTCAATTCAACGTGCCGGCCAGTACGGAAAGAAGAGGTAGACATGTCTTAGACACACCCTATATCCTTGAGCCCTGTATGCGCCATTATTTGATTCTAAGAGATTGTATCAAATGGATATCTGAAGCATGGCACACATTTTACAATATATTCAAAAGGAGAAAATACCAATGTATTATTTACTTAATTATTCTCTTCATACAAGTTCATTTGGACCAGAATGACTCTATATAAATTTAAAATGTCTGGAAAAATACCGTTTTACTGAAATTAATTTTTAGTATAAAAAACTGAGATGAAATCTTTTTCAAATATTTTGTCAATGTTATGGAGCTTTAGTGAACTATCCTATTTTTATAAATAGAGAAAACTCTTACGAAATCATTTCATTATCAGTTACATAAAACGAAACGATTCACAATCAGAATGTGGAACATTTCATGTTACATTCATCAGACAAATACTGTAAGCAATTGAATATATCTGATTTCGTGAATAAGTGAATACTGAGAATACTTGGATTTGTTCTCTTATTTGTAATTCCCCTTGTTTCTTCTAGCCCCTGAATTCCCTATTCGCAGCTCCATTACTGCTTTTGCTGAACTTTTCTGAAGACAAGAGACAGGGAAAGAAATAACTGATACACCAGTTCACGTAAAAATATTTTTAGGCAATTATTTTTAGTTAGTCACATAACAGGAATATAATATTTGAAACAACGATGCCGGATTCAATTCCTTTATCGATACCATCTTCAGAACATTGTCAGAAAAGTAAGAATGCTTTCCTTAGTCTGTCACCCTGTTGAATATTTTTCGGTAATTTTACCTGAAATATCTAATATAGATTTGTAATTGTAAAAATCACACAGTTTCAGGCTACTTTACCCTTCTATTATTATATCTCCGTCAATTTAATTGATAGCAAGCCTCCAGTCCTCTGCGGGAACGTAACGAACCAAAGTGGAAATTCATGTGTGAGTTCATCTGGCGCACCAATCTTTGCTCGTTCTGCGCAGCACCAGTTTGCGTCACAAACCACGTGACCACAACACGGGCACTTCGCTTGAAAAACCAGTCCAGTCGCCGGCCGCTATTTTGCATGGAGAGCGAGTAGTGTTGAGAAACATTTTGAAAGTGGTACAAAGGGACAATTTTCAACGGCACACCAAAACTAACACGATGAAGGTGTACAAGATAGAAATTTAAAGGAACATTTCATAAATCTGTTTGAATGTCTTGTAACGAGGTGATAATTTTGGGATATGGCTGAATTTAAAATTTCCGCTAATATTGTGACTCAAACTGGTGTCTGAAGCTCATTGGCTGAAGTCGGATACGATGCGCAAGAGCCCCCCGTGGTAGAGAACTACGATGACAATGCAAATCGAATTCTCAAATGTGTTCTCCAGATTGCCGATTGCGCCTTCTGGCTATTCGAACATCACGTCAACATTGTTGCACAGTCCCCAGAATTTTCTTAGTAAAATTATAATAAAAGCATAAAACAGCAGTAGTAAAATAAAGATTCGTAAAAAAATCATGTAAAACGCGTCTAACCTGGTCTAACACGCACATGTATTGTAGAAGTGAGGTAACCTTTTTTAAATTTCTGCCAAACCAATTATTTGATTATAATGCTATTATTTAAATCTCATTACATACGAAATATATACGGGTGTACATATTATAAAACTAAATGTAGATGTAAAATGATTTAATTTATGCAGCTATGCTGTGCATCTAAGATTTAAAATGTCTCTGGTCGTGTTGAAGGCCTTTCCACTTGACACTTCGAAATATTGTTTCGTTACGAACATCTTCCATTATATTTTATTTTTTCTTATTACCTTGCCACACTATTGTTCCCTGTTGCAGTCTTTGTTGGTTTACTCGCCTTCACAGTTACGAACCGACAGTCAATCAAACTTACAAAATATTTTTGTACTCGCTCTGTACAGAATTGCTCATTCCTTGCTGACGCCATCTGTGGCGGTTGCAGGCCTGCTGATGCTCATCGGGCTGGTGATGTACATCTCCATCTTCAAAGCGGAGATCGGCAACAAGCTGCGTCCCCGCTCCCAGCTGCAGCCGCCGCTCTTCACGTACCGGTACGGCTTCAGCTTCCTGCTGGTGGTGTCGGGCTTCATGGCGTCGGAGACCGCGGGCACGTGCGCCATCTTCCTGTACATCTACTGGCACCAGAAGGAGTGGATGCGCAAGCGGCACGAGCTGCACCTGCACCGGCGGAAGCTGTCGTCGTCGTCGATGCTGCTGGCGGCGGCGGAGGCGGCGGCCGCGGCGCCGCCCCCGCACCCGCCACCCGGCGTCTTCCCGTGCCGCCGCCACCCGCACCCGTACTACGCGGGTGGCGGGGCGGGGGCGGGGCGCGCGCCGCCGCCCCCGGGCCACCACCGCCTGCCGCCCGCGCGCGCCTGCGCCGCCGTGGGCGGCGGCATCTCCCCCACCCTGCACCAGCGCCGCTTCTACCTCGACCGCGCGGCCGGCGACGACGACAGCCGCGAGGTGTCGCCGTGCCTCAGCCGCTCCCACCAGAACCTGCCGGCGTCGGTGTCGTCCTGCGTGGAGGGCTCCATGCGGGACATCGGCGTCTCCGCCAGCTTCTACAGCTTCCCCGCCGCCGCCGCCTCGGCCTCGGGCTACCACCACTACTACCACCACCACGGGGAGGAGGAGTGCGGGGCGCCGCCGCCGCTCGACCTCCACGGCCGCCCGCCCCCGCGGTCCGGCTCGCGCGCCTCCTTCTTCCCACGCGACGCCACCACCAACACCGTCTCCACCACCGCCGACATCAACTCGTGCGAGGGCGGGGACGCGGCGGAGGGGCCCGACGACGACGAGGACGAGTACTCGCCGTCCATCCAGCACGAGCACGAGTTCGTCACCTTCGACCTGGACGAGCCCCGCGTGCCGCCGGCGCCGCCCGCGCGGGCCTCTGCCGCCGCTGCCGCCGCCGCCGCCGCCGCGCATGCCGCCGACGAGCAGCGGCGCAAGGAGTTCAGTCTGGAGACCCTGCGGCGCACCACGCCTGTCTAGTGCACGGTGCCGCAAGGCTTTGCGGTTGGCGGTCCGCACGCGGATGGTGGCCCGACCTCCAAGGTACCGTCGTTGGCGGTGGTGGTGGTGGTGATGGTATTAATCATGAAGTAGTGGATCTGGTTCGTCGACGCTCTAAAGCACACGCACTGTACTCTACGATGCCGCCCGACAACGCGGTTAGCGGACTCGCGCACATGGTATCATTGGTGCTGGAGGTTCGTGGTAGTGGTGGTGTTTCTGACCGGTTGATGCTGCAACGCACCACTCTACACGATTTCTTGATGCTGCACTGCGAAGCGGCTAAAGGCCCCGCTCACGAGGTATCGCGGTGCTACTGGAAGTGGTGAGGTGGTGGTTGTGGTTTGGTTACTGTGAAGGTTCTTTGTGAGTTGACGTTATCACTGCCAGTCTCGCTGGGTTTGGTGCATTTTTCTCGGTGGAAACTTTGTTTGGTTTTGAGGTTAAACGGGGTTGATGCTTTGCGGGAAGAGGCAACCCAATTGAGGTGTAAGAGGAAATTTCTAATAAAAGACTTCATTGCAAAGAATTAGAAAGAAATTTAACATTTTTGAAGCATTCTAACTATTTTTGCCGCCAGAAAAATTTCATAATCATGATACCCAAATGTAAGCAAGTAGGCCAACGAAATTATTCTAAATCCTATGTAAAATATTTCTTAGCCATAATATTCATGCACTGCTACGCTAATTTCTGTTGGTTTATGTGTGTTTGAACTTTTTTATTCTCGTACTGATCATTTTCTTAAGAAAATACAGATTTACAGAGAAAAGTAGTACATGATAAGAATTAACATTCCAAGCACAGTGATAAAGTATCCCAGGTGATAAATAGAACAGTTAAGATTAATATTACCCTGAACAACACAAGTTATCTCTGCTCAATATTAAAAATGTGCATATAAAAAAACTGCAGCTAATATTGTTTCTTCTGTGTTTCATGAAGTCTTCAGGATAAAATTGCTGGGTGTCTCTTCCCTAAACAGATCCTTTCACCTCGTAACCCTGTAGAAAGAAACACTTTTCAATAACTATTCTGAAAGCACCACCTGTTTAACTCAAATAAGACGCTTCAAAGACGAAAAGAGGGCGAAATTCGCCTGTTGGAAGATTTCGAAACTGTTTTATCTCGTCGTTGAAAAGATGTGATGCATTCGTTTGATAGATGATTGATAGTTACTGTTCTAAATATTGTGACTCTCAGCAGCCACATGGACTGAGTGTTGCCCGATTGACGATGTACAGACAAGTGAATGTTTCAAGAGTGAAGTGTGATAAACGTTTCGTTATAACAGATGTTGCGTGAGCACTTCAAACTTCCTATTACTAAGTTTAGATTAAAATGAATAAATGATTCACCACATGTATTGAATTATTTTCAATAAGCTTAAAAGAAACAAAAAATTTTAATAGTACCTGTTTGGAATCCTGTCTGAATGTAAATTACATTGAAATAATCATTATTACTCTATATATTATTGGTAGTAGGAAGTTTATTGCAGAGATGGTGACGTCAAGCCAAATATAATTTATTTACCTGTAATCTATGTTCATTTTCTTCTCGAAACTATAAACCAAAGAGCACGGTATATTTAATCCTCATGAATTTCACTCTTCCTGCAGAGTGGTGAAAAGGTTGTAGAAATATCTAGTTAAGAATTTCGGCGACATTTTTTATGTTTTAAAAATTCAGTACACCGTTTGTTGTTGTCTGAAAGTTATCTCGAAAGTTTCATCTGGATAACAAATTGTATTTGGCTTGACTCTTGCATACATATGTTGGACACTGAAGTAGTTATTGACAATCGCCATTGAAGCTGGACTCAGTGCTGATTTGATACTGATGCTCCTGTGAAGTTATTTAGAATGATACTGATGAAAGAGAAAATTAAAATTGCCCAAGTTAAATGAACTCGTTGCGTTGTCACGTATGACGTAAAAAGTATTAAACGATGAGCTAATTAATTTCATTTATAAATGTGTGAAATTACCCATAATTTGTATGACAAAAAGTTCATTGGCCTTTGCTAACTCTTTTGTTTTAGCCTCCAAGCTGGAAAAGTGTCTAAAAATCTTCAATATCCGATCATAGAATTTATTTCAAACATATCTCTGGTTTTGTGTCTGCGCTATGGAATTCGATAGCGTCATACGGATACAGGGCTGCTCGTATTTCAAAATACCTCAATACAATCGGACACAGTGTCATATATGTTTACAATAAACCGTGTTTTATAGTGAATAATATTACACATCGGTCTAAACTCTTAATTGTGAGACGGGAGACTTGGTTTCGATTTGTTACAAAATGAAATGTTACATATATTGATTGACTTTTAAAGAAATTTATCCAATATGTCATGCTCACAAAATAATATAATACATGGAGTAAATTTTGAAATATGATTGAAATTGTACATACTTCATTTTTGAAGGAAAACAAAATACGCGTAATATTGTGCATTTATGTCTAAATAAAATAAAGACAATGATTGACTAAAATGATTAAAGTGGTGTATATTTCTATTAGTTTGCCATCTCCTCTGAAAAGTGTGACCTTTTAAACCCCAATAAATGTACTCCATATACTTTATGTATGTGCTTGGCACAAAGATATCAAAATATTTTTCACGGTTACTGGTAAACGTACAACACGAAATCGATTACTATTTAAGAGACATTTTCTAATATTTCGAAGCAAAATTAGAGGATTTTATTAATTTCTACGAATAAAAGGATGCATTATCCTCGCAAAGTGATTCTAATAAATTTAAACAGTGTAATGAAATAATGAAAACAACGGTATAACACAGCCTTTGGAATAAATCCTGTAAAAAAGGTCGTACATTGTAACATGTTAACTTGGATCATTCCACATGGAAACCAGTATATCTAAGTCGTAAATGAGCGAGTTTCGTATCTTGTCCTAAGATGGTAACTGACAATGTAAATCGATATAAATATGAGGTTATTGGAAGAATTCATTAAAGTGTCATTCGTGCTGTTACCATGTATGAATAAGTTTTATGATTATTCGAAAGAATTGTATTTAATACACAAAAATTCGAATATCTACTAAAGTAAGTAGGGTAGAGGGCTTTGAATAAGACCGTTTTATTTAACAGAGTTTCTAGTTTCATGCTATATAGTTTCATTGCCTTCATAGTTACTATAAAATGGTTAATATCTACTTGTTTAAAATAACAGTAATTAACAATTATGTTAAAAGAGTACTGAAGATACATTAATTAAAAGGTTATTAATAATTTATAATTCCTTGTTCGACATATTTTACGACTTATATTTTCGACTTATATTTCAAGGAATTTAATTTACACAATTACATGAAAACATTGCATAAATATTACATTCAAACATTACCGTCATTCATGAGCATAAATATAATTTATTACCATTAACAAAACTCATATGTGATTTCAGGGAGGGCCTTTTAATATTTTTAAAATTTGAAGAGAGTTAAGAAAATATGTAAACTTTGTTCATTCTAAAATATCATACGTCTCTATTTCAAAATTATTGAGAGAAATGTATCAGTATCGCTAGAAATATGAGTTTCCCATGTAGTAGGTAATAATAAGGGGGCAGATTTTAAATGACTTTTTTTTTCTTTTCACTTTAGAACGATGCCTTTTAGTATAGAAATTAATTTTATGTTAAGACAAAAGGAAGTTACCCATTTTTATATGACATTTTTTACGTTTTTCTTTGATTTCGACTAGTCATTTTTTACCTTTTATGTCATTTTTAAAGAATTTTCCTGAATTTCATCGATTTTAATATCATTTTAATGGTTCTTGCTTCATTTAAGATTTATGGGATGAAACTAATGTTCTTCACAGAATTCCTGAGTATCCTATTTAATTTCATCGCCCAGAAATTCTAATGTCAGCAGTTGTGAGGATGTAACCTAAGATTCCTGGGACGCCTTCAGCACTATTGTCGGTTTGGCGGATTTTACGATAACTAAAGACAAAGATTTCCTCGTCCAACCCAAATCAAAAGTTTGCAACCTTAGTTCATATGAATGAAAGAAAGAAGCATTGATTACATTAGTAACATATCCATCAGCTTGAATTGTTCATCTGGACTGGTTTTAATCAAATTTTACATTTTTCTTTGCTTTTAGGGCATTTTAAAAACATTTTAAGAGCATTTTATTTATCATTTTTTGTGGTTTAGGTCATCAAAATCCGCCTCCTTAATCTTATTAAACATCTACATTTCCTCCAACCAGGTACGACATACAATGACAATACGAGCTATTGTGAAAAAAGTACGACTATTAAAAAATCAAAATTCATTTTCTACCTTCAGATGATTTTAAATATTGCTAGATAATTAGCTTTTCCAATTTAATATTACTTAAATCATGTTTTATCAACCAGTACAATCCGTACATTCCTACGCAGTGTACGTGGACTTTGTTTTACTTTCACTTAAGGAATAATTTTAAAAAATACTGCAATGCAGCGGGTTTTAATTAACTCCACTAAATATAGTATTTGTGGAGGGAATATTAGGTATTGCTCAAGTAAATATGCATTATCCGGCTATAACACGAGACGTAAAAGTTTGGGGCTTATTTATTTATCTAAGGTCGAATTAATTTCGTGGTCATAAGTGACAACATTATTGATTTTACATTAGGGTATCTGTGGGAGTAGTCAGTTGTCAAGAGGTCATCATCTCCGCCAGGTCCGCATCTCCGCCTCTTCCTTACTCGCTCCTGCGTCACTACACAGCGACCGGAATTGGGAAGGAATTAGGACAGTGGCAGGGTTTATGACACTTCACGGGGGGTTGGACTAGCTGCTGTGAAGCAGTCAAGCTTGTTTTGACGGAACAAATTTCACATGAGATTGTCCGTGAATCGAATCCGGATCTCCTTGGTGAAAAGCAAGCCACTTTCGCTCTGAGCCACGACTTGGCTACTAGGGACTTATTTGAACTTGGGGCTAGGAACTGGGTTTTAATTGCATTTTCGGTTTTTCTTGAGGACATTTGGGAGTTTCATTAATAACATGTTCGTATATAAAGTGCAGAGTTCCCTGATTATGGAGATATTCTTTACAAAGTTTCATTATAGAATATAGACAGAATTGCAGGGTACGGACGACTGTAAATCCAAGGACAGTGGATCAAAGATAGTCTCATGCCCTAAAATAGGCGGTGTAGAGTGGTGTGACTTCAGATAATATCGCGGGCGTGTATTTTTAATTACGACGGCACCAATGAAACTAAATGGCCCAATATAGGATCTAGTTGGATAGGTTTGTAAGGCGGAAAATATGCTGGAAAATTGCGACTCGATATGTTATTTCTACAATTAGAGCCACAATCCACACAGCTCCTGTCGCTATAATTCGTTTAAAAGATATTTTCGGCGACAGACTAACCTACAAGAATTCCATATTTATAGGACTGACTCGTTCCGTAGATTTGGCGGCACCTGATTATTTTCTGCGGAATGCCGTGAAGAAAAAAGCTCATGTCAATAATGCCAGCACCATTCTTCAGCTGAAGAATGACATTAGAGACGAAAGTCGGGCTTTAAAATCTGCAGTTCTTACAGCAGTGATGGTGAACGCTCTTAAACGCACACTGCTCTGTGAAGAAATAAAAAAAGCCGTCACATAAAGGACATAATATTCCATACATTATTGTTTAGAAATTCCCAAATCTGTATTTTCAAATGCAAAACTGAATGCAAAACTGCAAAACTGAAATGCAAAAAAAATGCAAAACTGAAGAATGTAAATCTCTTATGATCATACATGACTGTATGGCATACATCTTTATTGTAATTTTAAATAGGCCTCTCACATTTGTGGTACCTGCATTTGTTCGAAAACCTTTCTTTGCCATGATGGAATTTCTTTTTAATTAATCGCTCAATACATGAAATTTAAATAATTACATGTGTAAGAACAAATATATATGGCTATTTATCCTTTGAATCGCAATGACATGGGAATGAAATTTCTTTCTATAAAACACACGAGGAAATGGTCCTGTTCTATGATCAACGCACATTTACTCCATCATAATGAATTCTAAGGACTAATTCTTCAGCATTTTATTTCGCAGAAAATTTTACTTTTAATATTATATATTTTCATTTCTGCTATCCCTGAAAAGAAACCACGATGTTAAAAAATCGACCTCCCTTTCAGTTTAATAGTTTTTATTCTTGCAAACAGGAAAGGCATTCTCTACATCAAAAGTGTATCCGGTAGTATGAAAGTAACGAGATTATAGCATGCATCTTAGACCTTCTTACGGTAGTTTACCTTCCCTCTTTGATTTCTAATTACGTCCTTACTTAAGATGCGAACGTTCGTCCTCCCTTGTACCCCTTAACGTCAAGCACAGAGAGAGCTTCATTAAATTAGAAAAGGTAATTAATAAACATGAAGGTATGGCTTGTTAGTGTCGAATAAGGACTGGCTGAGATTTCGAGAACAGAATCTACGCATCCTCGATTCCATCTCTAGTTATCAGGCTTTCCAGTGCTCCATAATATGTCCCTATTGATGAATATCGTAAATATTCCAACTTCATAGTCATTCTTTTTCTTTATTTTTTACTTTTTACATCGTTTGGTTACAAGAGAATTCATATATTTTATTTTTTATTCGCATTAAATGTTTTTTTAATATACGTACCCTTTTTAATTTTTAAAACATAGTTGAAATAATTTGTGTGTTTTCAGAAATAAAGGAAACAACATTAGTTAGATGCATGAGAAGAGAGAAGTAAATATGTCAGATGCTCAAGTCAAGCATTGTAAAAATCACTCGATTTTATGTTTTTCTTATGTGCGGGTGTTGTTATTACATGTGCACATTATTTATCTCACATTTCATAGTATGTAAACCACATAGGGCTAAATAATTTACAAAGATTTAGGGATTGAGTAATCATATCTTCAGGAAACAACAAGAGTACAATTTTTTGTGGGTTAAGTTTTAATATCCAGATAATTCTGAGTTTCCAGAGCATTAAAAGGTAGGTATGTGTTATATATTACAACAGGTTCTATTTTTAAAAACGTTTATTACAGACATTTTATGTTTTTTCTTTATCTTTACTAATGCACGTCTGGAATTTTCTGAATTAAGTGTTAAAACAAGGATTTCCTATTTATAGAGAAAACAGATTTTATTAAAATATTTTCAGGAATTCTTATTCAAGTAACAATATTATAATATATTTGAAGATTTTAGATATGAGATGCAGACGTGACGCAGATGAAATTGACATTATGACGCCGGCTTTCTTCCCCGACATCACATAAACGACTTCCTTTCACCTCACGTTCTTCCATTCCTCTTCATCTTGACATCTTCACGCCGGCTTAGGTAATGGGTTGATGTCACTGGCAGTACCTCTGACCGGGAGGTCCTAGGTTTGAGCCCCGACGGTGAAAAGATTTTCGACACTAGCTAGATAGTTATGTCGAATTCATCCGCGGTCTAGAGGAGAATTCTAGCGACCTGCTTTTCTGATCGATAGTTTTGTGTGATTTCTCCTCATCTTATGTCACCATACACCTTTAAGAGGGATTTCGAATTTCGCTCAAGAGAAAAGAAAATTAAAACTGCTCGCTGAGAACTATAATTAATGTGATACATGTTTGATGTCTTGATAGATGTGTTTGTTAAGGAAACATCGCGTCCCTATTACAATAGTGAGGTTAGATTCATATTTAGAAGAAACTATAAAAAACCATGCATCGATGTCCTCAGCAATTTTTAAAAAATGCATTTACCTCTAGTTCAAATTTAACTCCATGTATTGTTTTTTATGCATGGAGGAATGAATTCTGTTTATGAATGGGGGGAGGAGGGGATTTTTTTTTTGAAATTAGGTGCCCCTGTGCATCAACTGCCCCAGGCCTGTAGGTTTCTCTGAGAGCCCCTGTACCTCTCACTTTACATCTTCAGCAGTGGCGTTTTCTTTGGGCGTGCAAGTCGTTTGTCAACCCCAACGAAATAAAAAAAATACATTTGACTTTGAATTAATTTAGTTGTTTTTTTTTATTTATTCGGACTTCCAAGTGGTCGGTGTCATACATCGTCACCAGCGCGTCCATGCCACGCAGGCAGAGTGCGAGCGCAGCCCAGGGCGTTGCGGAATGCCTCCAAAGACTTCAGGACGGATCTGGAGGCGGCAGCGCAGGCGCGCGATGTCCACAGGAGTTCATCTAGAAGTATAATATTACAGTAAGCGCCAGCGCGTCCATGCCACGCAGGCAGAGTGCGAGCGCAGCTCAGGGCGTTGGCGAATGCCTCCAACGACTTCAGGACGGATCTGGAGGCGGCAGCGCAGGCGCGCGATGTCCGCAGGAGTTCATCTAGAAGTATAATATTACAGTAAGCGCCAGCGCGTCCATGCCACGCAGGCAGAGTGCGAGCGCAGCTCAGGGCGTTGGCGAATGCCTCCAGCGACTTCAGGACGGATCTGGAGGCGGCAGCGCAGGCGCGCGATGTCCGCAGGAGTTCATCTAGAAGTATAATATTACAGTAAGCGCCAGCGCGTCCATGCCACGCAGGCAGAGTGCGAGCGCAGCTCAGGGCGTTGGCGAATGCCTCCAGCGACTTCAGGACGGATCTGGAGGCGGCAGCGCAGGCGCGCGATGTCCGCAGGAGTTCATCTAGAAGTATAATATTACAGTAAGCGCCAGCGCGTCCATGCCACGCAGGCAGAGTGCGAGCGCAGCTCAGGGCGTTGGCGAATGCCTCCAACGACTTCAGGACGGATCTGGAGGCGGCAGCGCAGGCGCGTGATGTCCGCAGGAGTTCATCTAGAAGTATAATATTACAGTAATACATAATACGCTACAGTTGTAATTCAAATTATGTGCTATTGTAGAACCACAGCACATTTATAACCTGTATTTCTAACAAGTAGGGATTTTGTAAGAAATGATATATCAAATTCATCTGGACATTGCGGCGCGCCGTGCTCTTTGAAAGTCAATACGACTGAAAATTGAAGATATACTGAAAGTTTCAATGTTGTTAAAATTCGAAATTCAAACTTTCTTTGTATTAATCTTCAAAGTGGGATTCTGTAGGTATTCTCATTCAACCGTAAGTATTGAAATGTTGCTCACTGAAGCCGGTGGTGGCTCGTGAACAAACGTCCAGGGTAGGCAAAACAGATGACTAAACAGCGGCAGAGACAGAAGGGGGCATGAGGGTCTTGCCCCACCTCAATCCGTGTTGTTTTTAAATTTGATTTTGGCAATTTTATTAAATTTAATCAAACCAAATGTCGCACTGATGTCATTACATTGCAAAGAATTATCTCCATGAAGCGCGCGCAGACGCGATTTCAAAATATTCATATTCTAAAAAGCGTTGCGAGTTTGTGTTGCTCTGACAATAATTCAGAAATCGGATTCAATTTTTTTTTCAGGCGTTTAGGTTTCACTGAATTACATTTGGGTCTTTTGATATTGATTGTTTTTAAATAGCTTTTGATACATTTTAATGTCAAAGTATGCATCCCTATTGCTATCACACTCCTTAATTGACAATAAAAGACATTGCTAACAATAAAGCTTAACTTTAACTTCACTACGTTTAGCCACTTGTGTGAATCATACTTCAGATTGAATTTTCTTGCTTTTTTCTCGCCAGCACAATGTACAACCGTACTCGACATAGGAGTATGTCAACCATTCTTCAAAATGTGTCTTTTTTCTACATCATTAAGAGGAAAACACGGTGTACATATTTGTTCGTTCACATCGTTTGTTCTGTCATATTATTAACGTAAAATCAGATTTAAATATAAAATATCAAGTACCACTAATATTCCGCAGCATACAAATTTTAAAATAAAAAAATCCTAAATAATCATCACTTTCTCCACTCAACAAAACAAAAAACACACGCGCTAGGCGGCTTGCATGTGAATGGAAAACGGAGTCTTCCGTGCGGGCAGGCAGCAAGCGAATTCGCTCGCCTACGCACAATGAGCATGCGTCAAGTATTAGCACAGCGTGCTACTGTTCTACGCTCACTATTACTTCGATATTTTTAACGTGGCGTCTCAAGATCACGCACGAAGAAATGAGAGGGAAAGCAGACTCCAATAGGGAGTTGCAACGTCACTACAACTCCCACTTTTATGGCATTTTTATTAGAGTCTGTTTTCCTTCTCCCCTTTTCGTACGTGACCTTGAGAGACACGTTAAAAAAATCGAAGTATGCAGGACTATTTCTCAGAATACGGTGTGAAGCGAGGCAGCGCCTGGGCGTGCCTACCCTGAGAGCTATAAGCGGGCGCGTGTCTCTGCCGGAAGAGACGAGACAGATCGAATGGCGTACGGGCTGTTAGAAAACGCTTGAAATAGAAATAAGGCTCGTGCCACGATAATGAAATGTTCAGTATACATTTCCGTATGAATAATACTTACGTTATATTAAAATTGTAATAGTCATTTATTTTTTATTGTTATGAAATATCTTAAATTAGTACATGTTCGTTAGGGTAGGCAGTACCGACTTTGCGTACCCCAAGGAGCCGCCACTGACTGAGCCTCAAAATCTATAAATTCCTAACTTTCAAGATCATGCTCGGGCACACTGAACATCACCATATACGAATTGAAATATTTCAATAAGAATTGAAATATTCTTTATGAAAATCTTACTAACAGCATTACTGAAATTCAAGATGCATAATGTCTGCACATCTCATGTACCAAGCAAGCACTGAGCATCATCACAGTCTG
The DNA here is from genome assembly GCA_011170035.1 of Teleogryllus occipitalis. NCBI lineage: Eukaryota > Metazoa > Arthropoda > Insecta > Orthoptera > Gryllidae > Teleogryllus > Teleogryllus occipitalis. The sequence continues at coordinate 114,216 of BLKR01002273.1, forward strand.
TGAGAAGTGACAATGAAATCTTAGAAACTCCACATGACCGAAATTTGAAGCCTGCAAGGCTTTAGTTCTCGACGCCATTTTAGCTGTTTGTGAGCATTGTCTCCCTTTTGAATAGTATCTAGAAGGCGAGTACAGAGGCAAAGAAAGCATTCGACCTAACTTCTCCTTTCCGCCCTCGGGACTTTGGAGTATCACTTTAACTGGAGAAGTGAAAAGACAGTACTGGGAACCTTACAAAATGACGTTGGATATGTGATTCGAAATGATTCGCTTTTCTCTCACCTTCAATCGAACGACCATTGAATATCACTAGAGATCGGATTTTTATGTAATTACATATTTTTTGTCTTTCTACTTACGGTTCTCAAAATTGTAATCTTGGCAAATCGTCGCTCTCTTAAGACAATATCCAATTTTTTCGTTACACATTTTTACATATTTAGTACTTTAGAACATGTTTTACATATATTTCAATTTTTACAATTTTTTTATTCAATCGATTTTCTTTAATTTTACATATTTTTTTATGAAAAGAAGTATTTCAAAAAATCAGCATTTTCCCCTACATTATGGGTGAAATCTAAGCGTGAAAGTATCATTGACGCCGCGTTTTGTGACGTTTAACCTTAATTTCCGAGAAACTTTGTCGATCGCCGACGTGTAACACCTCAATAACAATGCTGCACATTGCAGTATTTGTTTGCTGGTCGTAAATATCGCCAGTATGTAGGATGCCTTCTATTGCATAAGTCTGACTCAAGGTGCATATAACCTTATATAAATGCAGCTTGGTCTGGCTACTAAACTACGGTCGTGGATTACAATAGCTTTTACTTCTGATGGGAAGTTGTATGGTGTAATGTTGGAACATGTGCTCTACAAATGACTTTTAAAACGTTTCTGTTATTTTTAAAATTTGTTAATTTTTTATAAATGTAATTTCGTATTGTGTAAATGTGTTGTATAATTAGAGTATTTTAATATTACATATTATATTCGATCTTACATATTTATTACATATTCTTACTATTTTCATTACATATTTAGATACATATTTTGACGTTTCATACTACATTTTTTTCCGGTCTCTAAGTATCACCACATCCTATGTGTGAAAACGACAATTTTAGAAATCTTGGAAACTCTTACAATAAGTTCCTAACCTGTATTATCTTATCCCTCAACTCTACTTCAACGCTGTCAAATCCAGGTGCTAACTCAGTTATAGAAATCATGCAAAATCACTATTATAACACTTTCTTTTACAACGTACACATTAAGGCCTAAAAGTAACAATTGCTGCCGGATTGTCTGCATCATCTCAGCTGGAAATCTACTGTATTCTAGCTCTCCCTCCTACCGTTGCTACCTGAGAGCATCGTCATATCCTCTGAGAACGGCGTGAATGCCGACGGGTCGCGGCGGCGGCAGAGGCGGCGGTGGCAGGGGCAGCGGAGGACGAGAGCTTGCTGTGGGCGGTGACGGCGGCGGCGGGGCGGCCAAGAGAAGACGGGAGCGGTGGCGGCAACGTCGGCGGGGGCAGCTGCGACGAGGGCGGGAGCTTGAGCGTGGGGGGTAGTGGCGACGAGGACGGCGAAGGGGACAGTGGCGAGGACGGTAGCGGGGGCGGCGGTGGGGACGGCGGCGGGGGCGGCGGTGGTGACGTTGGCGGAATCGGCGGCGGCGGAGGTGGAGCTTGAGTGTGGGCGAAGGCGGGGGCGGAAGCGGCGGAGGTGATGTTGGCGGGGGCGGCAGCGGCGGAAGTGATGTTGGCGGGGGCAGCGGCGGCGGAGGGCAGGAGCTTCATCATGGGCGGTGGCTGGGGCGGCGGCGGGGCGGCCATGCGGAAGGCAGGCGATGACGGGAGGGGCGGCGGCGGAGACGTTGGCGGGGGAAGCGACGGCGGAGGGCGGCAACGCGAGCGGCGGTGGCGGCGAAGAGCGGGAGCTGAAGTATGGGCGGGGGCGCAGGTGTCGTTGGCGGGGCAGCGGCGGCGAAGGCGGGAGCGGTGGCGGGGTGGCCATGCGGACGGCAGACGACGACGGGGGCGGCTGCGGCAGAGACATTTGCGGGGGCAACGGCGGCGGAGGGCGGGGGCGGAGGTGTCGTTGGCGGGGGCAGCGGCAGTGCAGTCGGGAGCTTGAGCTCGTGGGCGGTGGCTGGGGCGGTGGCGGGCGGGCCCGGCGCTCGAGCGTGGGCGGGGGCGGCGGAGAGGGCGCGAGAGGAAATGGAAAGGAACCGCGGAGACGCTGCGAAGGAAATTGAAAGGCGCGAGGGCGGCGGCGGAGGGCGGCGCCCGGGGCGGCGCGCGGACGCTGATGGATGCCGGGCTTCATCAAACAGCGGCTAAGTAGCGACGGCGACTTCCTCGCCCGCCGCCCGCATTACCCCATGCGCATCCGGCGCCGCCCCGCGCAGCCCACGGCGACAGAGGAACACCCTCCGGGAAGGCGGCGACGGACGACGCCAGGCCAGGGTTGCCACGTTAGGGGTTTCCCCCTAAATTCTGGAGTTTTTTTATCTTTAGTGGATATTTAGGAGGTAAATATATTTGGGGAGTTTCGTTGGTAGTTTTCGTTGAGCCTTTTTAAAATGTTTTTTTAAATATTTATTGTGTATCACAAAATGACAAAATCAAAAAATAGTTCCCTATGATTATTGCAGGAACTATATTTATTCAAATATAATACAGGTAAGTGTAGTAAAAACAATTATAGACGTGTAAGATTATTTGAATAAATTCCCTCGTTTAAAATTGGACGGTTAATTCTTACAACCAGTCAAAGATTGGTGGACGAAGGCAACACATTCGGTGGAAAGATTGGTAAAAGACAACTCATTTGATGAAAAGAAATCAATCACAGCAACAAACAAGTAATGAAATGAACGATTTCGGTTGAAGAAAAGTTTTACAAACAGCTGTCATTATCTCTTTTTTAGTCATTACAATGAGATCAAGATACCTCTCGTACACAGTGTGAAACTCCTTAAAACAAAACTTATATAATGTGTGTATATATGCACATTATTATGCAAATAGTTGTTATACATATTTTATGAATCACAAATATGGGTGTTTACTGTAAAATATGAATATCATCATAAATAATTAATAACATTTTTCGTATTTCCATACCTTTTCGTATATTTTAAACATGAAATAATAATTTTTTGAATTTAGTGTTTTGCTTACGTTTTGGTGGTTTTTGCAGCGCCTTTTAGTGGGAAGACCACCTGTCAAAACTGCACCAGTCAGATTCAGTCAAGACTCATAGCCAGTTCTCTGCAGAATCTGTCTGGAAGGTCCTAGGTTTCGAGAGCCGACGTTGGCAGATTTTCGAAAGGTCGAGTTTAGCCGTTGTCTGAAGGAGAATTCTATTGTCCAGATGCTCTTGTGGGTTGTTTTTCATTGTTTCTTCGATCAATTCCAGCATTTTACTATCACACAAAACGTGAGATAAGTCGGAAGCGTAGAGCTTGTCCTGGCTGAGGCGTGTGTCCCAAGCCGAGATATCTGGAGAGAGAAATATCCGGAAGCCAATGTAGTAGGTCGGGGCCGTTTCTCCACCACTGGCTGGTGACACCAGACACCGACCTGCACGTTGGCTTGTGGGCGGTTTTCCTCTCTATGTATTTCCTTCCACTGGGGCACCGCCCCAGCCGGGATAAACTTTAGGCTCCATACAGAACTCTTGGTATGTGTGATAGTGTAGAAGAGAAAAGAAAAAGGATAGAACTAGGAAGAGAAAGAAATTCTCGCGCTGTCCGAGGACCTTTCGTACTGCTCCGGCATACGCTTATTATTGATCGGAGAAACAACGGATCACAGCGAACGGCCGATAGAATTCTCCTCCACACAGTGGCTGAAATTAATCTATGTAGTTAGTGTGAAAATCTGCCAGTGTGGGAACTCGAACCCTAGGACCTCTCGATCAAAGTCGCTCCAGAGACGGTGACAACGCTGGCTCGAAGTAAACCGTCGACGAGATGGCAACGGGCAAGGAGACTGATGGCGTGAATATAAAAGGCAATCTGCAGTTGTGTTGGCGAAAATTGGTTATTTTGTGTTCGCAAACGTGAATTCAAGTGAGTTAGGAGCCTTGAACGTAAGTAACAAACATTCTCTGTACTCTTGACGAGGTATTTTATTGCAAGTCACAAAACAACTCATGAACCAGCGAGAAATAGCGTTGGAGACTTTTTCGCTTACATCCGGCAGCGTTACACAGAGTCCAAGCTGACAGAGAATATGACGCTTCGGGAGAGGGAGACCACCAAGAAGACTCCAGTGGCAGGAATGGGAAGGAAATGGCAGAGTTAACTACGATGAGCAATGCTGGCGATAATGGGCGGTTGATTTCTTATTTCGTGTTTCCACTGGTAAGGTAATCAGTTCCGTAAGTGTAGTGTATGTTTTCCACGGGAGGTGAGGGGTGATTTTTCCCGCTGGATGGAGATATCTGGCGCCCACCTACAAGCTAGCGTGGTTTTCTCAAGTTAGGTATCTCCCACCAGCGGGGCACCGCCCCAGCCGGGACAAGCTCTAAGCGCCCGACCTGCCTCTCGGCAAGTAAGGTAGTGTAGTACATGTTAGTATGTGTGTGTGTGTGTGTGTAAATAAGATGAAGGTAGGACAAGAAGAAGGAAAGATCACGCGCGGTACGTGGCCCGTTTGTTAGGGTACTGCTCCAGCATTCGTCTGGTGTTAATCGGAGAAACCACTGAAAAGCACCGATCAGAGTAGCCGTCCCCTAAAATTCTCCCCCAGACATCGGCTGAATTTGACCTAGCTTGTGTCAAATATCCTGTCATCGTAGAGTCCAACCCTACGTCCCAGAGGCACTGCAGTGTTGCCCTGAGCCATCTAAGCCGGTGACAATGTTAGCAATTTGAAATGGACACACTTTGAATTAGTAAGCTAGGAGCCTAGGATATAGCACTTGTTGTGCTCCTTGTGAGTCATTTCATCGCCAACTTGCAGAATATAAATTAAAATGCATGAGTCAGCAGTGAAGAATCGATTGTGACGTCTTCATTTGCCGCCTGCAGTACTCCCCGCAAATCCGGCAGCGCCACGCAGGGTACAAGGCAACAGAGAGGAAAACTCTTCTGGGAAATGCCGGGAGATTGTGGTAGAAACACTGACAGAATATTCAAGTTCTCCTAGCATGAAAAGCAACGGTCTCTACCTAAAGAAAGCTTTTCTTACACTGGAGGTTAGTTTTGCTAAAAAAATATTTGAGGAGCAACTAATCAAAACGCATCATCCACTGGTGAAAAAAATTAGTTTGATAAGTAATCGTGTAGTTTTTAATACGCTCTGCACGTTCCTGCTTTACGATTTCTTCAAAATGCATTTAATTTAATGTGTTAAAATGCGTTTTGAAGAAATCTGAAAGCAGGAGCATGTAGAGCATATTAAAATCTACACGATTTCATACCAAACCCAAGTTCTTCTACCAGTGGAGAATAAGCGTTTCGATTAGTTTTTATTTATTTATTTATTTATTTATTTATTTATTTATTTATTTACGTCAAAAAAAAGTTGCTCCTCATTTGTCCTATCAACTTATTCCAATCAACTTATGTTCAGAATCACTGTCTTGCCATAATTGGGGAAACCGTTACTTACAACAAGGAAAATCTACCTATGTAAAAAGAAAGCAACATTAATAGTAACAATAAAATGCATAAACAAAGTGTAGTCTGAGGAATATAAAATATTCTGGAATAGACATGTATGACCACACCGATCGATATGTAAGTAAATGACCATACCGATAAACTCATGTTTAAGATTTCATATGACACGGGTGAAAATATATTTCAATCTGGGATTTTCGAACTCTTCATGATTTATAGGAAAATATTTTAACTTGGAAGTTTTGTAGCAACGAAAAATTATTAGATAGGAACAATTTTGTTATTCTCTTGAAGAGGGGAACGATTTCCCTCATCTCTCCGTCTATATTAGGGCCAATATTGATATTTTAATATTGAAATTTTTCCGTTGATGTTCACCAAATAGAATTTTATTCCGTCGATTATTCAATATGTTCACTACAGAGATAATGATAAAAGTGGATGTTGTTGAAACGTGAAACAATGCGACCTCTCAGAGGTCACATTTTGACATTCTTCCCGTCACTTATTTTCGAGGTGGCGAGAAGAGAAGGGCTTGATTTAAATTTTTACCCTGTGCACTCACGTCGTGTGCTGCGGACGAGGTGTATGATTATAATGTGTATGTTTCTTTTGTAATGCTAACGCTGGGTTGTTTTATTCCATGAGTAAAATTCGTAAATGACAGAACTTCCGTGTTTTTCTTCAAGATATTATCTTGTCCAAATGCAATTAACACCCATCAGTTGTCAAGTTTTATTGTCATCCGAAGATCAGGTGTCACACATTTGTTATATATGCCACGCAATGTATTATTAGTTCCATTATTTTCAGTTTTGAAAACGTTGGTATCTAAACTTCAGATTAGGATCCAGCTACCCTCAAACCCCCTAGATAACTTGCACTTATTCGGTTGGCACCTGCTTTGAATTTTGACCAGCTCATCGTGCATCGGCTTGAATGGTAACACTGTACTTGTTTGGCGCGACCTTCAAGCTCGCACGTTCGTGACGCGCAGTATAGTGACGTCATGCGCTATGCCCCGCCTCTTCGCTATACTCCCATTTCAACAGAGTGGCATGCCACGGGCTGGAAGGAGAAGTGGACATATCCTATCGAGAGCTTCTGTACCAAACATGTAAGCCATAAGGAAGCTTCCGATTGGATGATAGTGTCCCCCCTCTCCGTCCAACTCGTGACTTTGAAGTACCACTCCGTGTAAATCGGAGTTAACTTTCCGCTGCATCTCCTGCAGTCGCTGCAATGCGAGCGTCGCGAACCGTCGGTGTAGGGGCCGTCGCTTTATTATTGTCGACGTGCATACTCAACTCTAGCGCCCTGTTCGCCACGCCTTCGCCTGGTGAGTGTTTCAATGCGTTTATTTCCAATATAACTTAACATTTACTGCATAAATTATCTACCAAAGGAGGAGCTACAGATCAAAATGTATTAACTCTATAATTCCGAATTATTTTTAACACTTTTTGATCGTACACCATGCCGTATAAAAGAATGTTCAGTACAGTAAAAAATGGATTAAATATTGATACGAAAAACATTAAATCCAGTGACATAACCACTTCAAAACGTAATATATTTTGCCTTCTGGTCAGGCCTTCAGGTCATCAGTAGGCATTAAATACGCGTGCATTTATAAGCGCATCGAATCATATTGTTTGTGTTACTTACAGTGGAATGTCAGTGCTAGCATTGTGTGGGTGTGGTCGAATGTGACCTTTGAGGTTAGGGTATAGTGTTGTGTTTGATGGAAAGTTTGTTAAAGAAAACTTGATATTAGTTTTCATGTGTTTGCAAAATTCTGAGAACTGTACATTATGAGTGTACAATTGGAGGACACAGCAGTCATTAAAAATAATACACAAGGATCTCGGAAACTAATAAGAAAAATACAGAATATAACTGCTCGGCCTAAAGAGAGACTTTTCGTTTAGAAGTCATTTTCGTAATTTTAGCGATTGAATTCTTAATGATAGTTTCTCTTAAGTTATATCTATATGTTCTTTGCTTCAGATATCGAGACAATGATTCAGGTTTATTACCATACAGTTCTCTTTGCAGTCATGAGGGTATCCTAGGTACTATTCCTGTTTACTTAATCAATGCCAACGAAACGTATTTAAATACAGTTGATAATTAAATACATCAAAAGTTGGCAAATATCCGTAATATTAAAAAATATTAAAAACAATATTTTCTCATAAGTGGCTCCAAATTATTTGTTTAAACTTTTTGTAGTAATAGTGTTAATTGTACTGTCACAGTGGGTATAAACTCCATTTCCCTCTACTCTTTTGTTTTTTGCAAAAATACAGAAATGTATTTTTTTCGATAACTCTCTCGCGTAATCAATATTTTCATTTCAAGCGATATTTTTACATTGTTGCATTTCTGGGTACAAGTGCAATGATATCTTATAAAGTTTCGCGATAACTAACTACTTTTCAGTGAAAATGAGCTTAAAATTGCGCATATACAAACTCTCGTAAAGGCCATTTTCTAGAAAATTGCTCCAATTTTTTTAAAACTTGTTGCACGGATAATACTAAATGCTGAATAGCATGACAAAAACGCAACTTTGATGTATTCTTTAGTTGTTTTTCAAAAATTAAACATAAGTCTTTTTTTAAATGTCTCTCACGTCTTTAATATTTATATTATGGATGTTCTTTATACATTGTTTCATTTGTGAGTAGAAGTGCTTCTAACAATTCCCAATTTTCAACGAAGTTTCTCGAAAACTCAGTTCTGTGAAAATGAGCTTACTTACACCCTTTGAAAAACGCTCAAATGGCATTTTCTCGATAACAGCTCCAAATTCAACAAAAATTTACATTTCAACAAATTACAAAAATTTTAATTTTACAAAAATTTACATTTACAAATTTACACAGGACGGGGTTATACTCTTCTATAATATTCTTAAAGTCTTATTTCAGTTTTACCATTAGGATACCGAAACTCTGAGAAAAGGTAAAAATATTCTTTTAGGCACTAATAGTTGGCATCTGAGAGGAGGATAGCTAGGCAAAGCTAAAATACAGCACATACTAAAGAGATAAAACTAATTAGAATGAGAAAGTACATTCCATTCTGTATCTCTTGTTTTTGTTATTTATAAAAGAACGCGATATTGGTAACCCCGAAAATCTAAACAGATTTATGTCAACTGAAAGGCTAATATGGGGTGATATGAACCAAAAATAACTATTAATTCTTTCTCGAGTTTTCAAACTAATTGCTTCAAACAGTATGAATAAGGGACGTGAGTAAATTGCTATTATCTTGAGCACTTTCTCTACTGGTACGTAATTGCTCGGCCGAGGGGCAATTGCTTACTTTTCATATGAATAAAATCGAAAATTTGTTTCTAGTGCGAAGCATTTACTTCGAATTTTCGGAGCAACCTCTGTAGGTGACTCAAATCGTATTGATTGGATGGATGAGAGGTGTGATTTGGTTGCAACTGTGATGACCTGGTTGTGAGGTTTTAGATAAAGAGTGATTGAATGACGGACGACTTCCTACGATTTCGTCAACAATGCGTGTCAATTGTATCACTTAACCTAACACGATCGACACCATCTGGAACAAGCACATACAATTAACAGAAGCAATCACAAAATATTCCAAACAAGCCATCACCCCAGTGGCTAGACCTTTTAAGAAATACTTTATGAAACTCACAATAAGAATAATTAATCTCATCAAATGAAAAACTCACCTAAGAAGATACTGGCAAATCACTCGTAGGTAATACGTTAAAAATAATCTAAACAAAATTTCAAGAAAAGTATCATTCGAAATTAATAATTTCGATTTCAAATATATTTAAGTCAGTTAAACCCCAGTAATAGATCTTTAAATACCACAATCAGGCACCTTACCCAAGAAAAACAGGAAATTCCTGCTCCATATTCAAATACTAATATAGTATTCAGTGATGCTGAAAAAAATGTATTAGCCAATCATTTCGAAAATACCTTCATTCCAAACCCAAATAATGACGTTGATCTCAATAAAAATGTCAAAGAACTTACGAGTAAAACATACACCACCACTGTACCAAACGAAATAAAATCTATACCTCTGAAATATATCAATACGCCAGCTAAACATAAGAAAATCTGCAGGGCACGACAATATAAGAAATTACAATACAACAAATAAAATATTGAAAGAATTAAATCATAATTCTATCGCAGCAATAACTGCAATTTTGAATTCATGCTTAAGACTTGGATATTTCCCAAAACATTGGAAAACTGACATAACATTACCGATTTGTAAACCAAGCAAATGTACTAAAGATCCAGCACACCGACCAATTAGTTTGTTACCAACTCTTTCAAAGGTATTCGAAAGATTAATATTATCAAGACTAGTTGAATTCCTACACGCCACAAATGCCATTCATTCAGTTCAGTTCGGCTTCCGAACTAGGCCACAACTCATCAGCTGCTGACATTAACTGAATTCATTGCAAATAGTTTTCATCAAAAGAAACATACGCTTGTGCTTTTATTTTGATATTGTACAAGCATTCTACAGGGTGTGAAATTCGGAATTATTATTTCAAATTCAACAACTAGGTATATCAGAATACTTACACAAATGCCTCCAACATTTAATTTGCGACAAGTCCTTTAAAGTTAAAATAAACTCTGAACTATCAACGTCACATTCAAGGTTTCTGTTTATCCCCCTTACTGTTCACCATATTTACGACGGATTTCCCTCCTCCGATAGACTCCGAGATCGCTTTCTATGCGGGACGACACGGCCCTCTTCATAACTAACGAGGAGCTTATGAACAGATTTAGAAAAAATTGCAAATTGGAAAGGAGCCTGGAGAATAAATAGCAATCCATAAAAGTCTCAATATAAAAGTTTACTCTACGTAGACCGCCCACACCCCCATAATTAAAATTACAAACTATCAGTGTCCCATGGCTACCTTCCGAAACACCAGTAAAATATCTCGGAGTTCTATTAGAAAGAAGACTAACATGGAAACCCTATTTACTCAATCAATCAAATAAAACACGCTAAAATGAGTAAAATTAACCCTCTAATCAAATATAAATCACAACTCAGTATCAAATATAGTCTAATATTATTTAAATCAATAATTCGTCCTACTCTAACATATGCCTACTCCGTATGTCACAACTCCGCACCGAGTCACATCAAATTATTACAACACAGATTTTCACGTAAAATCATTAGAGCATTAGGGTTCATTAGCAGTAGTCAAATACATCGTCAAATTATCAATTGCTCCAATCACTGAATTTCTCTCAAAATTAAATGAATCATTGTATTCTAAACTACAGTTCCAACATCACCCCCCTGTTTTCAACCTTGGCAAATCCACAAATTCAAGAAGCAGAATCTGTTCTCGTTTCCCAAAAGACGATTTTCCATTGACATTTGTATGCAGATGTATGGACAAAAAATAAATAATAAATAAAAATGTATTCAAAGCTTTTTAAGACAAAATCTCGTCAAAATTACATGTAAAATAATTAAAAATACATATAATCGTCATCAGGCAAAAGTTACAGTTAACTAAAAGAAAAAGAGCAAAAATGAGAATAAAAATTCAACATTTTTATATCATGTAGCAAATCAACTCCCTGAAAAGCATGATTTGCTGAACAAGAAAGAAAGAAATTAAATTTTAAAAAAGGACGCATTGCGGGGTAACGTAGACAGACAAAGCAGACGAAAATCGAGCAATCACAGTTAGTGAGCAAGTACTCAAAGAGAGAAGTAAATGCTCCAAGATTCACGAAACTCTTCATTCAGAAAATAAGCAATTGCTTATGAGAAGTAGTAGTCCCTACTTATACTCGTGAGCATGCTCTGGAATACTTATTAATTTCTATTCATAATACCCATGGTCTCGATTGTAGTGAATATCGCCAAGTAAAGTGAGAGAGTCACTTTACTGAGAGACAAATTGTCATTATCAAATACAAATGTTAACATATTTACTAATTACTTTTAATGTAAAATATATTGTAAATTTACTTTGTCCAGAATAAAAAAGAAAGTGAGAGAGGGGGAAAGCGAGAGAGAGAGGTTAGAGTTAGAGAAAGAAAAACTCATTCTCTTCTTCTTAGAGAGAAAATATTTTCCATAACATTGTGTGGTGTGTTAATTTTAAGATGCAAATTGCTGAGAAACACCCTCGATATCTCTTTAACGCTGCAAGTCTCTTTGTATTCACTTTTCATATTCTGGTAATTAGTTGCATAAGTTTTATATTTGTAAGTAAATCATTATCCGTTTGCACAATACTTATTCAGCATCTTTTCATATTTGTGTCTTCATTAAGGAAGCATAGAGTCGGATCTTCAATACGTTTACGCTTTTTCCTACAAAAGGAGAGAGCGAACACTACATAGTTCAACTGCATACTTATATCATTTTATGGTGAGTTGAATAACTCTAGATCGACTTAGGTTTCAATTTCTATTCATTCAAATTGAGGGTATAATTATTTAAAGTAAAATGTTCACTAGATTCTATGGAAGATTTTGGTACAGAATTCAGCACGAAGTCTTCTTCCGTGATGTTATTAATCAAATTTCATTTTCCTCTACGGTCTTGATCACCAATAAATTTATAGCATCCAGCATTTTTATTTTTACCTACTTGAATTATAATTTTCAGTGAATTTTTGAAACGTTTTTGGGCGATTTAGAAAGGATCTACCCTCAGTAATTTTCTCGAATACATCACAACATATTGGCAATTAGAACTGTATTACTGTTCACAATATGTTCTAACGTGGATTTACAGTTCTGAAGAATTATTCAATGTTTAATTTTCCGAGTAATAGTTTATCACCAAATTATCCAACATCACATTATGTAATATGTTAAGTTTATAACAAAGAAGTTTCTACTCGTACCTGAGGATGAACACCGTACCCCGATGTCCGAAAAGCAACAGACTTGAAAAGATAAAACACTTTGTTTTATTCAATTTTATATAATGTTTTTTGTCTAACAAATAGTCTTTGTAAGTGGAAACTATTATAAAAATAAAATTTTTAATGGTTCAATTGCTTTGTATTTCGAAAGTGTCTTTGTATTTGTATATAAAGTACTGAGAAACATAAATAGTAGAATATCTTTATCGGTTTCAAATGGTGATAAAAAGTGAATTCTTTTCCTTGGGAAAATTTATTTTAAAATTCAGTGTGAAACACATAGTTCATACTTTAACATTTGAGTTCCTTGTAGCAATGAAACTTGTCATTTTCCTTCCTGAAATAACTAATTTACATTCTTTTTTAGCAAACAGTGAAATAACTAATTTACATTCTTTTTTAGCAAACAGTGAAATAACTAATTTATTTTCTTTTTGAGCAAACAGCCAACCTTAAATGGTACAAATACGCTTGAAGAAATTTTCTCTGATGTAATGTAAATTCTATAATAATTTCAAATTTATTCTGCTACACAGAGGAGTGTCCTGGCAATGGAACACACAGTTCTTACTTTTGCCCACCTGACAAGATATGCTGTGAATAACTATGCTGCGACCTGGAATGGTAAGTATTTCATTTTCACTATGTAGTTAACATTATTCGAATTTAAAAGAATTTCCATAAATATTAGGGGCCTGCAGAATCAAAAATGCTCCTGAACAAAGCCACACAAAATGTTTTCTTAAAAAGTAGCACGCACGGTGCTCAAGGACATAAAATGAAATACTCTCTTATAACATTGCAATAAAGAAAATATTTTAATAAAAACTGTCTTCTTGCGTACTGCAATAACGTACTATAGTAACCTCTCCCAAAGAAAAAATGTCGTTTGAAATTTTATCCTCCAAACCGTTCAGACAATCTTGGACACCTTTCGATCCGGGGGAGGGGCGCATTGACCAAGCGCTAGCAGTTAGAATCGCGGCTTATCCAAAACATTACCTCAGTGCTGACAGCGGATTAGAAGGCCCAGGGCATCAACCGATGCACCTGCAGTGCCTCTTACGGGGACGTCGTAGTGTTCGAGTCCCGATGGGGCATGATTTTCGACACTAGCTACATAACTAGGTCGAATTCAGCCGCTGCACGGTCTGGAAAAGAATTCTAGCGGCCGGCTGCGCTGATCGGTAGTTTTTTCATGGTTTCTCGGATCAACACCAGCCGAATGCCGGAGCAATTCGCGACGGCGATGGTATAACGGTTAGCGTATCGGACTGTTATACCCAAGTTTGCGGGTTCGAAACCGATCGAAGCCGTGGATTTTTAAGGGCGAAAAAATCTTTCGTACGCTTTCCTTCAGAGGGGAAGTAAACCCGGCTGTCCCATGTTAGTACATTTACTGCATGTAAAAGATCCTCAAGCCTAAATGACGCCTCTGAGCTAAATTCAAATCGCCTGTTTCGTCGCCCAAGTAATACCTTCTTTCTCCCATGGTTGGTGAAAGGAGCGTAGCGGAATTTGCGTGGTCAGACGGAAGAGCAGGCCTCATGGCCTGAGTCTCGCCACGTAAAAGAAGGCAAATTCAATTCAATACTCTAACAAATAAGCCACAGACCACGCGCGATATTTCCTTCCTCTTTTTCCTATCCTCACTTCTGGCTTACACTCATTTACACTTACGTGCACTACACCCACATATGTCGGAGGCGCCTTCGTCGGAATCATAGAGTTTGTCCCGGCCGGCGCGATGCCACGCTGGTGGGAAATACCTGGTTGAAGAAAAAAACAGAAAGTCGACGTGTAGTTCAGCGCTCGATCTCGCCGTCCGGTTGTAGATCACCGCTACATCCCACTATAAAAACATGCACTATAATTACGGGAACAATGACCTTAGGAGTTGACACGCCCAGAAACACTATTCAATAAACCAATAAACCTCAGCGCTACCCGTAAAAAATAGAGGTGATATTACCAACTAGAAACACAGATTTATAAATTTTCTGCTGAAATTTGGCAAGAAAGAAAGCTGCACACAATTCAGGAAGAGAAGTGGTGATGCAAGGTAAAGGATCAAGGTTCAATTTTGATGCTTTTAAGAAGCTGGAATGTCCTTCTTGTGAGTTTTTATTCACTTCATATTTTCAGCTCCCGTATGCCCTGTGAGAACCATCGGAGATCAGTTTCTAAGGATATGCTACCAGCTGCATGCGAACACCCTTTCTTGGAAAAATAGATTTATCAGACAAGGAACATTTCCTATCCATGTGCAATTCTGTGAGAATAGCGAGATCCCAGTGGATTTTACGTTCTTATAACGACTGCAAAAACATTTTAAATCTTATCGTCACTGGCGTGACTAGAGGATCATAAAGTGAAGCTATTTTATTTAGTACCGTTCTCTTTGTCCATCACAAGATAAGTCGACAAGATTATTATACAAGTACAGAATGATATTTCCATAATCCGAGAAAAGACCAAATATTTTACCCGATTGATCAAAAAGTAATGCTAGCGGATCGACACCAAGGGATTCTCTAAGTCATTCCGCTCTGAAACTGAGAGGCAACATTGCTTCTGACCTTCCTCGGCTTAAAATGATACTATAACAGCAAATAAAAAATTTGTTTGAATAATTCAAATATCTTAACTGGGTTTCCCCACCATCCTGTAAATCAACTACATAAAAGGAATTCATTACGGCAAACACAGCCTCAGGAAAAATTGACTCATTAGAAAGGGCAAGTTTTTTAAGTAACGTGTTGTCAGAAATACTGAAGACCTTTTGTTACTGTCTTTAATTTATTTGTATTTGTAGGAAGGGGGAGAAATGTTATCTCTACAAAATTTTCTGATAAATAGTATTCTCTGGGTTTAAGCAATAATTTTCTCTATGACTGCAGCAAGGCTTACTCGAATGTCCTGAAAGGGAGAATAATGTCCATTAATTCATGTTGAATAGTCAAGACGACAGAATGTAATTTAAATTGTACCCGGAAGATGATTTTTCAGAATTGTGATGTACAGTTCTCAATTTTGTGCTGAGTGAGCTTGGATTTTGAACAAAGAATGCGGAGAATAATTACTTATTGCATTCCTGGATTCATCAAATTCTTTTGACCCAGTTACTTTTTATTCTCTCATGAAGGCAAAATGGTGCATTCTAAGCTTTTCATCATGTTGAAAGCATTGCTCTAGAGTGTACATAAATTGTTCAGAAAAGTGAAAAGACTATTGCAGAACTGTGGGGTTCAGTCGTGAAAGCCAATGATATTGAAAAATGCTTAATAGGGAGCCATCATGTGGGAATTTGAAAATGAACCTCAGCAGGGTGGAGCAATTCCTAGAAATTTTCAATTTTTTAAAATTCAAAACTATGAGTAGAAATTCCACTTTACCACTTCTTTAACTATATTTCATTCTATTCTTCTTCTTTAAAAATTTAAAGAATACTTTTCCAAAACGCAGAGCTTTGAGTCGGGTCAGATCGACCAATTTTCCGCAGCATCAAATATCTTTCTCTGCACTAATTATATTACTCCGCATGTGTAAACATATGAGAAGATAATAATGGTTTTACAGAAAAATACAGACTTTCTCGTTTTAGTTTTCTAATCTATTTAGCCTGAGCTACCATTTCAGTTTTGCCCCACCTTCTTCCCAGCTGTAATTATTTGCGCCAAAAGCTTCTTTTTTTATTTTCCTAGTTTTTCCATACCCTTATGGTATAACTGAAATATGACTTCGAGAATACACAAAAGTACAAGAGTATAAACTGGTCTTATATTTTCTTTGAAAAATTTGGAGCGGTTTTTGAGCAAATGTCGCTTGAACGTTTCTCAAAATGAGAAAATTTTAACTCATTTTCACAGAAGAATTTTAAGTTTTCAAAAAAATTCACTGGAAAGCATTTGAAAAATTTGTACTCACAAATGTAAAAGTTATACAAATTACCAGTAATATCAGTATTAACGACGTGAGAGAGCTATAAAAAACATTACGTTTTGTAATTAAAAAACAACAACAAAAGAATGTAGAAGTATGGCGGAAATGTCATTACATTCAGAGAGCTTTTTGGAACCATTGAAAAAATGTTTTGACAAAATGTCGTTCGAGTGTTTCAGAAAATGCGAAATTTTCAGCTAGTGACGCTAGTGTTGTTCACGGACGGAACAGGGCAGGCAGACGGACAGGTGGATTGGTAAGTCGCCGACAGACGGACAGGCACTCATAACGGACGGACGGGTACGCCGACGGACAGACGGACATGCCAACGGACGGACGGGCACACCGACGCGTCGGTTCCGTCGCGACGGAACGACGGGCACACTGACGATCAGACGGGCAGCCAGATGGACAGGTGGACAGGTAAACAGGTAGACTGATGGACAGGTAGTCTGATGGTCAGGCAGACTGATGGTCAGGCAGTTTGATGGTCAGGCAGACTGATGGTCAGGCAGACTGATGATCAGGCAGACTGATGGACAGGCAGACTGATGGACAGGCAGACTGATGGTCAGGCAGACTGATGGTCAGGCAGACTGATGGTCAGGCAGACTGATGGTCAGGCAGACTGATGGTCAGGCAGACTGATGGTCAGGCAGACTGATGATCAGGCAGACTGATGATCAGGCAGACTGATGGACAGGCAGACTGATGGACAGGCAGACTGATGGACAGGCAGACTGATGGACAGGTAGAATGATGGACAGGTAGACTGATGGACAGGCAGACTGAAGAACGGACAAACTGATGGACGGACAAACTGATAGACGGACAAACTGATAGACGGACAAACTGATGGACAGGCAGACTGATGGACAGGCAGACTGATGGACAGGCAGACTAAGGGTCAGGCGGACTGAGGGACAGGCAGACTGAAGAGCAGGCAGAACGATGGGCGGGCAGCCTTACAGGCAGGAAGACACTCTTGACAGACAATTTTGTCGTTTTGACAAGGTTTTTGAGGCTTCATTTAAAGTACCCTCAAAATCAAAATATCCGTTGCAAATTCAAGGGGAAGAGGGATCAGCCAAATCGATGAGGGAATATCTGCCTGGTGTTTAGCGTTACGGAGAGATGGACCTTTCTTCGTAAACCACTTGTTCGCTATAAAGGACTCACAACGTAGATTCTGAGTACACAATATGTTAGAGGAAGGAATTTACTAAATATTGGAACAAGAGTTATCCACTTTTTCGTTATCACGGCCCCACAATAAGAGTTCGTCTGTCCAACAATGGCCGCAGCATTTCTAGTCTTTATCTTGTACTACGTAAGTAGTGTACAATAAAGCTAGATGAAAATGACTTTCTGCTATTTATTTCAGTGTATTCTAGTCCATTTTTAGAGAAAGTTTAAAGAAACTAGACGTGGTACAACTTGACGCCATTTATTGCCTGCCTGTCCATCAGTTTGTCCGTCCATCAGTTTGTCCGTCTATCAGTTTGTCCGTCCATCAGTTTGTCCGTTCTTCAGTCTGCCTGTCCATCAGTCTGCCTGTCCATCAGTCTGTCTGTCCATCAGTCTGCCTGTCCATCAGTCTGCCTGTCCATCAGTCTGCCTGTCCATCAGTCTGCCTGTCCATCAGTCTGCCTGACCATCAGTCTGCCTGACCATCAGTCTGCCTGACCATCAGTCTGCCATACACCGTGTGTCGGTTACATAAAATGATAAATATATTGGAACTCTCCGAGCTAGTCAAACATAGTAGACGTGTGAATTGTTGATGGTAGAAAGGCTGACAGTGTAACAAAGGATAAGCCAGTTTTGGAAAAGAAGATGCCCCTATAAAATTGGACTAAGCTGGAAATGAAAATTTAGAATGGACACGAGAGCGACGGCCAAGAATGCTGAGGACTCGAACAGGAAAATTATTAAATGGGACGTATAAAGCATAGTAATGTAAGGAAACCAAATTTTGGAATAGATCTTAATAAATATTCAATTACAATAATAATAATAGGTAATGGCCATGCATGCAAAGACAAAGTAACGATAAATATTAAATTACGACAGGATTTGTATGACTTACAGTAGAGATCTCAGAGCTCAAGATTCCAGGCACATATTGCACTTCTCTTTAGTGCGTCATACAATTTTTAACTGTTTTTGACGTTAAATAAATAAAAATTAATAAATAGATTAATTAATTAAATGGAATGGATCAACACCGCGCTCTATGTTGCAGGACGGACACGGATGAGGTGATTGTGGCGGTTCTGTTGGTGTTGATGGTGGTCGGCGGGCTGGTCTTCTGGTTCATCGAGTGGCTACCGAGAAGTAAGTCTTCTAAATGGAGATTCGCTCCACTTTCCACTGACGACTGCTGTATTATTGTATAAGTCGTTCAGATAAAATACTGTTCTTACCTGGAAATAAGTTCCAAAAATCGCATTATCCACTATATTTGTTAGACTAATCTTGGCCTAAAAATGAAATGGATCAGTCTGACTTTAAGGGGATTTTCCAGGAAAATATTTAGTAAGTTTGGAGTTTTCTAATACAAAAATACGTAAAACAGCAATTGTAACAACGTTAGATTGTTCATTAAATGATTTCTGCCAGTGGTTTTTCAAAATACTCAATCATCAAATAATCATTTTAGAAATAATTGCCCTTATATTATAACGGTCTAGGTTTCAATGAAGAACAATCAACTAAACACAGATCTCATCGAACGAAAAAAAAATAATATTTTTATTACAAATATTTTTTGGAAATAACACTGTATTTAAATCAAATGTCTAATCACATCAGGTGCAGTACGCAATCAAAAGAGTTAATTTACATGTTTAATATTAAAAAAGATACTCATCGTCACCAGTTATAACTGGCCATGTATTTTCGCCCCCGTGTCACTGTTTTCTCTGGTTTGTGTGCTTTTGCAGGAGAGCGTGACGAACACCAACCCCTGCTCCGCTAGGAGGTAGGCGGACGCTGAGGCGCAGGTGAGGCGCAGAGCTCTCGTAGGCCAGGCTTCAGCTTTTCCCTTACAATGAATGATACGGCTCTGCGAAACTACAAAATTTGCCAATTTTTCTACAAAAATTATGCCATTCCACCTCACATGAATTCTCTTCGTATGTTACTAGGATGAAGTACAAACTTCAAGGGCATTGACGTGAGAGGCCGTTGGGGGAAGTTGCCTCATCGACATGGCGCTACATCATTCCAGCTACTGGCAAACTCATACACCATTTACATAAAATCAAGATATTCCTCATGTATTTTTTCTTCTCAAAAATGCTGCCAAACTATGAGTTATTGAAGAAAAACAAGAAACAATTACTTATGTAAAAATGTTGTCAATAGAATACATATATGACATAGTTTATTTCAATGTAAATTTAAATTTATTTATTTAAAGTTGCTTTAGAACTCCTCAGGTAATGAGTGTCCACTGTCATTTACTCAAGCTCTGTCATTTACATTAAATTACAGTTTTTAATTCTATTACAAAATGGTTATGCTCGAACTGAATATAAATTTGAATTTTTTTTCAATGCACTTATTTAGAGTAAAGATATTAACTATTACTCCTCATATACCTACGTATACGAGAAAGTAAAATGTTTGAGAACCGCTTCCTTAGTGACTTGGAGGATCAGTAAATAATTAAATACGCACGATTTATTTAATTAACTTAGTAATAACAGCTGAGAAACAGCTAGAAAGGGGTAAAGGGATCGCGAATATTAGCGCATCATATTTAGAGTCCACCGCGGATCTGTGACTCAACTTTCCGTTGCAGTTCGTATTCAGCTCCAGAGCGACAAAACATCGCATAACAGCGCTCCGATTAGCGAGTATTCGGGTGATCTCGGCTCAAAACACACCGACTTAGGTGAGTCGGTGCATCAACTGATGTCATTGTCCCTGACCGGGAGGTCCTAGGGTTCGAGTCCCGACGGTGGCAGAATTTTCGACACTAGTTAGATAGCTAGGTGGAATTCAGACGCTGTCTGGAGGAAAATTCTAGCGTCAGCCTGCTCTGATCGGTATTTTTCCAGAGTTTCTCCAATCGGAACCAGGCGAATACGAGAGCAATACCGTAATTAGACGGTCTACGGTCCGGGCACGATCTCTCCCTCCCCTTCTTTGCCTATCCTCATTCCTTACACACTTATACTTACAAGTACGCTACCACTACCACACAGGTCTCGAGTTAGAGCTTGTCACTTGGAGCGATGTCTGTGTGAGACACCTGGTTGGGGAAAACTTCGTTTGTGGTCGGCGTCGGATCTCACTAAACAGCGGGAGAAAATCACCGCAACTTCCTACGATTAAAAAACATGCACAGCACTTACGGGACTAATTACTTCATTCGTTGACCCGTCCGTAACAACTAATCAAACTAATCAAATAGATTCAAAACACGCCATTAGAGACAAGCCGCGAGAATGGCAACACGTGTGACGTGAGTGTCGTATGACGATTATCGGTCAGATATTGATCAATAGAACTTACACGCAACTGCTTACGATAGGGGTATAGTACTACAGCTGCTAAGGTGTTTTTGACTTACATGTGATTACCACGTAATTTCTTAGGCTTCCTAAGTGATCAATATGTTTTTTAATCAATAAAACTTATTCGATTTCATATTTCCCATGATTCCAATTCAAAAGATCCATTTCAAATTCGCAGTTTTCTCGAATATTAACAGATAAAGTAACTATCAACATTGGAGAAGATCCTGTAAAAGGTTTAGGCGCTAGTATTGCTCATGCACACACTTTTGGAAAAATATTCTTTGAACACCATGGACTTTCCAAAACGTGAATCTCCGATAAAATCCCGACGTCGATTTTGTACTGTATTATAATTAGATTTCGGAATTTCAGGAACAAAAAAGTGATGATTTAGGCACCTAAAATATGTATTTATCAGCCTTTTTTAAGTAAATAGTTTAACATTTATTACAACGTTTGTTACAACTTATGAATGAGCTAATAAAACAATCTGATTCCGTACAGTCAAGAATTAAAGTTCATAGCTTGCTATGATATTCGCGCGCATCGTTTATTTCTCGGGTGAACTCCAAATCTTCTGTCTTGATGTCCATCCGCTGTTCGTATTAATGTCCTTCCTACCGTAGTTTCTCCTGATGTCCAAATCGGTTTGCAAAACGTCCCTGGAGTATTATTAGTTTGTTGATGGTTTCACAAAAGCAAACTGCAAATAAATTATTCCGCAATCGCAACTTTCTGTGTGCTATACTACAGGTGGGTACCTACTCACGACTGTCTACCCAACACGATTTGTTGAATACAATCCACATCTACGAATATATCCTAAGTTTCGTTTCGAAATCGAAGTCTAATTAGATTTATTTTAAAATTTATAACAGTGATTAATATGACATTTTTAAATTATTAAGATATACAACTCTTAACAATCTCGGAACTAATTCCGTGTCACCTTCTTCCCCATAATTGAAAAACTAAACCCATTCTTAACTGAAAATGCTAGTACCGCCAGATCAAATGCGTTCGTTCTAGCCGCTGTCGTAAGGGAGAATGAATATTACTAAATTTCTACAAAATTACGGCTTGCACCGTCTCCTCCATACATTCCTTTTATATTACTCGGGACCCTGCCTCCCTTTCCCACAACGAAGAGCATCTTGCCAAGACATTCTTCGATACTCAGACCCAAGCCCAGAAATTCATCAATTGAAGAAGGTCTTGCTTTGACTATAAGTATCCAAAAGGCATTCATTTACGTGCTATTTACATTGTCTTGATGACATTTTATGTTCAAATAAAACCGGGTATTTCTGGCTTGTCACAGTATGACTCCAAAATTAATACAATTTTCACATTAGGAGTCTTCCACATTTCATCCTTCTTTTCTCCAAAAAGACTAAATACAACCGTAGTGTCCACTGTCTCAAAAGGGGTCATACTCATATAATCACAAAATTTGGAAAAAAGAATTCAAGGATTCCCGTTCAAATTTGGAGAACGCGAAGCTTACGGCTTTTAAAGGTGAGGAGTAGAAAGAAGACAATTTATTGCTTCTCTCTTATTATATATAAAAATAGATTTACAAATTATACTTAATATGTTAAGTTACTTCGTGAATTAACGTCGTACTATTGTATAACACGTCTTACATTTTCTGAGTTCGATACGTTTTGTGTCAAGCAAGAACCTTCGAGGGTTTTAAAGTCTCTTAATTTTTTTTTCGGATAACCATCATTTCTCTTTCATACAAAAAATCCCACCAACATTACACATTCTTCTCGTGCAAAACATGGCATAACGGCGTCCTTTCGCAAAGTTTACATCATCCATTCTATAATCGAACGTGCTTTCTAGAATACTATCCAATATCATGTCGTAATTTATCAAGGAATGCAATTACCTGCTCTCTATCGCTTTTTAGCCTTAATCATTCAAGAATTATGAACCTTTGCTCTGGAGAGAGAGAGAGAGAGAGAGAGAGAGAGAGAGAGAGAGAGAGAGAGAGAGAGAGAGAGAGAGAGATCCTTCGTAAAGGGGCTACTATCAACGCCAATAGAGTAAGACTGTGTACCTGTTGACGCAGGCGTAATTAAAATCAAACGAGTCGGTCCTGGAGTTCAAAGAGATTTACTCCCGTACATAAACAAGACACGCGCTAGTCGCGCTCGTGAATTCGCCTTTGCCTTTCACTTCTCTCGCACAGTAGGGATGGTACAGCTCTGGATGTGTCTGGCTTTTCTCGAAGTGTCTCAGGTAGGTTGAATGTTATTACCTCCACCCACATATTAGCTATTTTTGTGTTGGTACAGCCTGTCTCTTAAGGACTGGTTCAACTTAAGAGATAAGCAGAACCACCCCTGTGTTCATACAGGAGGCCCTTGCCCTTTTAGGGATTCAACAGGCTCACATCATCATCATCATCATCATCACAGCCAATCTCTACTAATAAAAGTGAATTCAACGAGATGTAACCGACATCGATACCACAAAGAGTAATGAATGAGTAGACGAAATGTTTATAGACCCTTCCTCAGGATTGTCGCTGGGTTCTTTGAATGTTTAGTATAGATTAAAATAATACAAGTGCAGAAAACAAATAAGTTAAATACTACATTGGTAGGCACACCACGATCATTATTTTTCGCCTGTTGCTAAGAACAGGTTGGTTTCTAATATTTTCCGCCAGAGGCCAGTAGCGGTGCAGCAGAACTGGTACTAGTTGAGCTAGAGGCCAGTAGCAGTGCGTAAGATAAAAAATAATTTAATAGCAATATATTATAAAATAGTCGCAGTCAACCCATTTCTCCTCGAAATATTGTGATTAACAAGTGGGAATAAAAACCATGTATTTGCTTCATGTAACAATGAATTGTGTAGTTCCAAAAACGACTTAACAAATATTTTAAAAATAAATTAAACATTCTGATTTACATTAATTAATTTTACAGCATCATAATATACATGTCCGCTCGATGAATTAGCGAAATACCCGTCAAGAATAAATTAAATAAAATGGCTAACAATTGAACATTTAATAAGCATCTTTTCTTAAGAAGGAATTTAGAGGATTAAATTATATATGCATCATTAGGAGTATTTTCTGCTGTCTCGCATTTCTACTACGAAATAGGACTCTACATTCTGTGGAAGAACGCCCACCCGCGACCGACCAGATACCTTGAGCTCTGTAGTGACCGACCAGATACCTAGAGCTCTGTAGTGACCGACCAGATACCTAGAGCTCTGTAGTGACCGACCAGATACCTAGAGCTCTGTAGTGGGCGCTCGAGTCACGTCTGTTGGAGCACTAGCGACCGATCGGGCATGGCGCGCGTTTGCAGTCGCTTTCATCACTCCGCACGTTACCAAAATCCCTGCCTTGGGGCAACTTTGCCTTATCTGAATGAATGCGTCTGCGGATTTATTTTAAAATCTGCCTTTCATGAGTTTCGAGTGGGCTTCTTGGCAGTATTGATGAAATAGAAGATACTAAAAATACCTTCTTGGTGAATTTTTGCGACTAACCTTCATTGACTCCTCTAGGATGAATAGAAGTACAGATACTAATCTATTAAGTTACGCTATATAATTTCCTCACTTCATTTTTTCAATGCCTTCCATAGTTTTAAACCAAAATAGTAATTACGCGAAAGGCAATCAATCATTTATTTTCTTAGCAATATGCCTATTTGAAGTGTTACGAGCATTATATTCCAACTCAATTAACAAAATAAAATCTAAAATCTATTGATTATTTGTTAAGCCAGAAACCCCGGGCTTAATTTGAATGCTAAACTCGTCATCAAGCGTTAATAATAATGGGATTATATGCAGGCTCGGAAATCCAAAAATATACGTTGGTAAGGAAATTAATAAGCCAACCTGGATGGCCGAGGCGGCTAAGAGCGAGTACCGACTCAGCGCTTCGGTCCGAAGGGTCGCGGGTTCGAGTCCCGCCTTGGGCATGGCTGTTTGTCCCTTGACTTTGTGTGTGTGTGTGTTGTCGCGGAGGGCCTCGCGTTCTGCTGACCCCAGATCAGAGGAGCCCGCAAGTGTTTGTCTAGTGTATGGTCGAGTATGCGTCCCTTCGGGACGTAAAGGGCAACCGGCTGTCGGCTGGATAAAAGCCCTAGGGAAAAAAAAGGAAATTAATAAACAAAGTGTAGTATTCCATACGCGGTGTAATTTCGCTGTTCATCTGGGGAGACACGGCTCCGAGCACATTACATGCAAAAGGTGTGGAGAGGGCATCGAAAGCCTTGTTTCTCTGGGAAGCTTAAATCAAACAGTCTCTGGAAAGATATTGAAGCGTACGTAAGCAATCGGTGCGGTGCGAATAGTTTTTCAGCATAGACTGGTTATTATTTAAATGATAGAACGGCGGGAACTTATGATTAGTCCGATAGCTTGGTATTGTGCAAAGAATAAGCATTGAATTATAATTGTAATATTAATGTAGTTGGAGATTTTAATTCAAATAGACTCCGTCGGGATTTATATTAGGATAGCTCCCTCTATTAGGATTGCTCCGTATATAGATTAATATTAGGATAAATCCCTCCGTTTCAAAGGAATTTATATTATAGGATAGCTGCGTCGATGGCAGGAATTTTCGATAAGTAGCTAAAGATAGTCGCGTGTTGGTGTTTCATACGAAGCACAGCTAGGGAAAGTTGCGACCGCATATTGATTAAATGGAAATTATTAAATCGTATTAAGTACCAAATCGTTGAGGACAATCCGGAAACCTTTTTAATTTATTCTAATGATAGAAAACCACGCGATAATAGGGATATCGAGGACATTCCACGGACAACATCCAACCGATTCAACCGAGAAATCATTTGAGAAGGCATTGCAGTAAGCTTACGAACGCTATTCAAAACCGTACGGCAAATTCAATAGAAGTTGAAAAATTTAATAATAAATGTTCAATTTTTATTGTTTTGAGAAAAGGCTGATAATTTATACTAGTTGCCATTAATTCAGTAATTGGTTTTAATCAATAGAATGGAATCATGATTCCAAAAATCGTGATTCTGTATAGAAATACACGTCCACATGCAACAGGTAAGGAGTAAAATGTATGTCGAAACCCGTGACTAAAATTGAAAGTAAAATTAATAAATTAATTTTTAACATCGAGAGAATTTAAGAGTATAGCAGGGGAACGGAAGAAATAGCATTGTTAATAATAGCAGAGTAAGTAATCCCCTTCATAATAATTGTATAATTATTTGTAGATAATATCAAGAGCTAGTAATATTAGAATCATCTTAAAAGGAAGTGTATTTTACAGATGAATTGTCCTGCGTTGGGCAACAAAAGTAAATAAATAATACATCAGAAGGGTATTTCTCAAATGGCTAGCACAACGCGGGACAGAGACGAAATATTTCTCAGTAACTTTCCTAATAGTTTTTTTTTTTTTGTTTTGTTTTGTTTTGTGTATTCATGAAACTGTACGAAGTTGACGATCTCTTTCCTGACCTTCCTTTCCATTGCATTTTCCAATATCTTTTGGTGCTGCCTGGTTTCAATGCAATTTTCTGACTGATAATTTTATTACTTGGTTATTTGGTAAATGGCAACCATGATGATGAAAAGAGTATTTCAATTCATGGGTTTGAAAGACTTAGCATTTCCAGAATCCATTGAAAATGCTTACACTTGATGTGGCACGCCTAACCCCGCATCAGACACTTGACAATGTAATTAATTTGAGTTATATTTTTCATGTCTTCATTTCTAATTCTATTTGACAGGGCAAAATGTAATTTTTTTCTTTCCGCTTAACGGAGGCAGAATTTCTGAAAATATGTTGCGTGGATAAATTTGTTAGAGTGTGTGTGAGAGAGAGAAAGAGAGAGAGGGTGAAAGTGAGAGGGTGAGAGGTGTGATGTCTGGTCATAAACTAAGCGTTAAAACGAACTCTTCTCTTTAATGGATTTTTAATGCCACCACAACTTTACCACAACTAAAGACATCTCAAAATCCTTCTCACTGTATCAGCAATTGTATTAGTTTCTCCAGGATAAATTGACTTCCCGTTTCCATGTTCTAGAACATAGCTTCCACACTGTTTACTAAACTAATCACACATTCAAACACTTCGCTTTGCATAAACGGGGTGGAATGTGCCCAGAAATGTGAACATTTGTATTGCAAACTCAAATACTAAATTCACTTTTTAATTTCTAAAAACACCGCTTTGAATGAACAAAAATAAAATCACATTACATTTTCCGTAAATATTTCTGCACAAACATAAAATCCAGTAATATAAGGTGGAAGGCAATTAGTTTTATAATATGAATTTTGTAAACAAACTGTACGATTAATATTTTCATAAAAGTAACAAAAAATACCTTTATACTTGCTTCAATCCCGTCCCATGCTATTTCTGACAGTTACAATATCTTTAAAAATATTCAGAAGTTAATATATTTAAAATAAGGTGGTTGGGTAAATTACGGTTCACTTTAGATTTAACGAGTTCTTCATGCGGCAGTTTCTTTAACTATTTCTTCATTTTCTAAATACATTAATTTAGATAAAGATCTATGTGGGCAGGGGAATTCAAATTTTTAAATTATGGTATCTTGAAAAAATAACTTTTTCCAAAAGATGATCATTGGAATATAATATCACAACGTGTTTTTAATATTATCACCTCAGACTTTTGTTCTAAAACTGCAAATTTACTCTATTCGCATTAAAAACAAATTTTGGGATAAAGTTAACAAAGTCTGTTGAAAAAGTGTTCCATGTCAATAGAACACACTTTGTTTCATATCATATATTTTAAAATAGGTGACTAAAACGGGGATAAAAATTATAAAATGATAAAAATTTTCCAAAGTCCAAATAAAAAATGTAAGTAACTTTATTTTACGTTCATAAATTGACATATATGGACTGCTGATAATTTTACAGTGAGCCATATTTATCCTACACACCACAGTGACTCAAGTACTCAAGTACAGTTACTTGAAAATGTTTTGATTAGTAATATTCAAAAAGTTATCTAAATTTTTGGAGACAATCACCAATTAAGTTATGGAGCAACTAACGAGAGTTACTTCACTACCAGAAATGGTTAGATCAGTTTCAGATCAATTCATTTTATTAAAAGCCCAGTCTCATAATTAGATGCCTCTTGGTTATTTCTTCTATTTCTTTGTACTCGTTCGTTCAACTTTCTTTATTTCATAGAAACAGCTAGCAAGAAAATTCCTGCATTGTCGAAAAACATTGTCGACGTGTTTCCTACGCGAAGCTACGATCTGTGCGGTGTTTGCCATAGCCAACAATCCAGGCCTCACCAAAGACGAAAAGAAAACAGAGAAGGTCGTGCTGCGCCTGTTTGAGCAGACCATTAGCTACAAGCTCAACCTTCACAAGATTAAAGTGCACCCTACTGGTGGCTTCCTTCTCATAACAAGGTATATTAAATAGAAATAGATGTAACTTTCATTTCTAGATTTGTTAATGAAGTGTTTAATATTACCGAAACTATCGATACTTACAATTCCTTAAATTCAAATATTATATTCAAATTGCATTATGTATATATATATATATATATATATATATATATATATATATATATATATATATATATATATATATAAGCATATTTTCCTGCTTTGTTGAAGGGATTTGCATGATTTGTGCTTTAACGAAAATGCCAATTGTTTTTATTATGGTAATTGTTGGATGATTTTCCATTTAAAATTTAAAGTTTCGATTTGAAATATATGTAGTGGTTCAAGGCTCATGATACCCTTGTACCTCAGGCCAAGTAACGTTGGTCCTTGGGTCACCCACCTTATTATTGTCAAGAAATTAGGAAATGATAGATTGGAGGGTATTCATGAATCGTAAATACGGGAAATCGTTTATAAATTTAGTTTGAAACAGAAGTTCTATATAAAGAACCGAGAGTGTTTCGAATAACTTCCTTTTCATGCTTTTTTATCTTCTTTTTCTCTAAATACAGTAGTTGATACAGCAAGCTCGAATACGAAAGAAATCTATAACGAAAGTACAGTGTTTTGCTTATTCATTTGACCTACAGCTTTCCAACACTTTGAAAGAAGTATCTGTCAGGAATATGTTTGGGCTTCTGGTTCACATGATACTAAGTATGGCAATGTTAAATTTGTGGTTCGTTATGTTATTTATTGTCTCGCGATTTTGAAATTTGTTGGAAGCAAAGATTCGAGAAGTGTGCCAAATGTGGACACATCATTAATTCACTATTTAGTGATTATTTCTTCAAATAGCGGTACAGAACAACTAGGAGAATTCTAGCGGCCGGCTGCTCTGATCAGTAGTTTTCCGTGGTTTCTCCGATCAACACCAGGCGAATGCCGGAGCAGTACCCTATCAAACGGGCCACAGACCGCGCGCGATCTGTCCTTCCTCTTCCTTGTCCTATCCTCTCCCGTTTCACACACACACACTTACACTAACATGCACTACACTATCACATATTCCGGAGACCGGTCGGGAGCTTAGAGCATGTCCCGACTGGGGCGGTGCCCCGTTGGTGGGAGAGTCCTGGTTAGGGGGAAACCCCACTAGCCGACGGTAGGTCGGCGCCGGATCTCGCCATCCGACGGGGGAAGATCACAGCCATCTCCCGAGAAAAAACATGCACTACACTAACGGGACTAATGACCGAAGCAGTTGACGCGCCCGGAAACACGAAAAAACCAAACCAAAAACCAATGAATCATAAATTCATTTGAATACTTTAATCTATTTACCTTTTGTTTACCGTTGTTTAGAAACATCGATGGTTTGTTGGCGATGTCGCATCCCTGCGCCAGTTCCGGTCACCGGAGTTCCTCGCGCGGCCGCTGGGGGCGCTGGCAACGGAGCCGCGCTGGTGCTGCAGCCGCTCGGCCTGCTGGGCGACGCTGCCGCTAGCCAGTGCCGGCGCTATATAATCGGGAGCTGACTTGTTTGCGTGCGGAAATCGAGGTGTCTTTGACTTATTTGTTTCACTTATTCTCGTTTGCCGTTTTAATTTTTGCCTATGGACACATGGAGGAATGTACTTGGGACAGCTAGTAGTTGCGGACTAGGCGGGGTGAGAGCAGCTTCCAAGAACACCGAACGCATTCCTCAGCCTCGCAATCAAGTTAGCTCCCAACATTACTTGGGATTTTGTAACGTGGCGGATGACATTAGGTCATTTTTACACCTCCCACCTTATAAAATGAATCTTTTTAATGAATTCGCGAAACGTCCTTCTCAACGGGGCTCGTGGCCTCAAACATGTGCTTATCACTGTTATAAAGATTCATTTTATCAGGCAGGAGGTGTAAAAATGACCTGTCTTCCGCCACGTTACGAAAACGCAAGTATAGGCAGGGGCAGACCGGGCGATCGCCAAAGGCCCCACACGTCAAAGAACCCGGTGATGGGACTAATGGGAAAAAATAGTAAAACAATAGAAATATAAATTAGAACTCGAGAAAATCGTTATCGCAATTTTATAATTTGCGGAACAGTAGTCTGATATTTCATTAAATGTTCAATTACTTTTTACCTTAAATAGTTAATTACAGTGATTACTTGTATCAATGACATGAATCATATGATGCTAACATTAAAACAGGTTCTTCTGAATTTCATATTTGTTATTCCATGAATTTAACGAGTGATTTTATTAAACATTAAACATAACAAAGTATTTTACCGCTTTAAGCTCACAGTGGAAGTTGTATTATTTGATCATTAAATACTTTTACTTAAAAGTATTATTTAAATATATATTTCCAAAATCCTTATCTGACTTAAATGTTGTGATTTTTGTTATTTGTTGACATAAAGTAACTTATAATTTCTTGATTCAACTTTCACTTTTTTTCGGGGAGAGGGGGAGTGGTCATGTTCCAGCATTGCCCCGGGCCCAACATTGCCTAGCTCCGACACTGACTGCCATCTAAAGTTAGCAGCGCGCAAAAACCAATCTCCAAATCAAAGGCTAATTGGACGCTAAATAAATGCCCTATTCCCGAATTTTAGAGTCTTTTGGATGTCTCAAAATCGTGTATTCTAAATCGCCCATCTCAAAAATTCGTCTCAAAGTCAATTCAAAAATATGAAACCTCATCAAAAAATTTAAGGCTAATTTGAGTCTCTACAAAAAAAAAAAAAAATCGGGAGCTTGAGCGTCATCACAGTGACGTTCCAGCTCCCGATTGGATGTATTAATGGAAGTATACAGTCGTAGGTGAACAAGACATACAAAAAGCGGAGAAAAACATTTGGCAACTTGAACTTGTGTTTTTGGCGCCACTAACTTTGGTAAATTGAAAATTAAATATTTTTCTTCTTAACTGTATTATTTCTGTGTAATATATAATAAAATAAAGAGCAAAACCGATAAAATGTTATGAATTCTATTTGTTATTCATTTGTATATTCTCATATAGAAAGTGCTACCATTATTACTAATTATTATTATTATTATTATTATTATTATTATTATTATTATTGTTGTTGTTGTTGTTGTTATTATTATTATTATTATAATTTATAATTATTAAGTTATACTACAAATATATAAATATTTCTATTAATTAATCATGAATTTGGGGCTAGTCCCGGAACCTAAATTCTTATAAGTCAAGCACCGCTCACACAACATTAAAATGGTGTCTGTGAACAAATTTAAGTAACTGAAGAATAGATAACCTTTACTTCAGTATGAATATCCTGCTGTATTTTATAGTAAAATGCATGACTAACATGATATATGTAAATTTTTAACAAAACTACCACACAATTTCATAGATACCCATACATCGTAAGCCAAATTTCTGCCTTTCGTTGGAAACAAAAAATAAGTTCATTTGCCACGTACAAAGAAGTAGGTGGTATAGAATCTGTACCTCACATTTCTCATGAAAAGTGTAGCGATGCCAATCCATTAATACGGATTTTTCGTTAGATTTAGATACAGTCGACTTTGATACCAAACATAATGCAGTGTGCTCGCCACCGACAAAGGCTAACGTGATCAAAAGGGTTGGAAAACGAATATACGACGCTTGTCTTTCGATTCGCTCAAACGCGTAGACCGTAGAGTGATGCGTATTACTACCTATGGTTAGGAAGCCCGGATATATTTTAGTTTCTAGTTAAAGTGTTCTCAAAAGATGTTTCGAGGAACTGTGAAGTGTGCCACCAAAATACTTTAACTAAAATATTAAACTATAAGCCTGCATGGTATTTTAATTGCTTTAGTAATGTTATTTAACAACGCTGAGACTTAGATTATACAACTAAATTACGAACTGTTCAGTTAAAAATTATTTGTTAAGAATAGTTTTATAATTTAATGAGACAGGTGGTATTTTTTATTTTGCAGAATAATTCAATAAGGGGATGAATTGCAGACAATTTTACCCGTAATTCTTCCATGCTGAAGTAATCATTTCTTGTTTTATTTTTAATGTGATCCAAAGCTGTAAATCTCTTGTTGGCACAGATTGGCCCACACTGATGGAAACTGAAGTGTTTAGACAGAAGCAGTCGAGAGTTTCACTTTCGAATGCAGATAGGTTACCTCTAGTGTGTTAGCTATTGTATAGTGTGTATAGTGTATATTGTATAATGTATAGTGTGTTACCTTCGCGGAAAAAGTCTTAATATCGATTCCGCCCTGTCACAGTATTTGGCAGACTAGAAGTATGAAGAAATGTCCTCAACATTTTTCTCTTTTATTATTACAATCTTATGTCTCATAGGTAACTTTTCACCGAAAGGTGTGCAGTTTGTTTTTCTCTCATGTTCGTCACCTACTGATTTTGGACGTTTAATTAATTACAAGTTATGACCACATTTTTTCATTAGGAAATGTCAGATTAAAAGCTTTCGTTGTTGAAATGATCCCATGATGATGCCTAAAATATCGAAAGCTGCTAATTTGGTGAATAAAAACCTTTGTAAAGACGACTTTAAATTGTGCTATTTAACAGGAATTTACTTTCACTGTGTATTTCTCTCATGAATTGCTTCTTTTAAAACTTCGTGTCGTGTTCACAGAATGTCACGAAAGAGCTAATTTGTCTTCTGAAGATGGCTTTGGAGAAGAAATTCACTTACCGAATTATATGCGGTTATTAAGAAAGTATCGCACATATTTGCATCAAACATTTCTAAATAAATAATGCCCAGAACTAATGATGGTACCAAATCATTCCAGCTACTTGTGTAGCATCGCAAGTGAGAGAAATGGTATTTGTGGCCTCATCTCGTTGAGGATTCATATAGATTTAATTTTTTGTTTATTGCGATTATTCATTCAACATTTTTATACATTATTCTAGAAACGTTTTGCAATTTAGGTTTGAATAATGAATGCCTGCTTTGTTTTCATTTAAGGTTTAGAACATTGTTCATTTTACGAATTCCTATTCATGTGCGCGCCTCTATTCACAAACATTCTTATCCTATTAGGAAGAGCTGTTGCTTTCAAGTTATTCACCTGTACATTGGAACAATGGTCTACACTTAGTAACGAAACAGGCACCGAAATGCCATAAAAAACAGAAAACGCGTCAATAAAGAATATTCTTCCAAATGCTAAAAAGAAGTTTCAAAAATATGTATCTAAACAATTCTCCCAATTGAAAACGTTTCAGGAACATTATTTAGATGGATCTTACAAATAATGAGTTTGTTGATGCGGTGCGCGGTTTTCTTGTAGTATCAACAGTACAATTTAAGAAACCTGGAGTTCATACTACAAAATGTTAGTACTTTAGACAAAGAACGAACATTTAAAAATATAACCTTTCATAAATAATCATTAATTAAAAATAATATATTTCTCATTAAGGAGGAAGAAATCCTCGAAACTCGTGTATATTAAATAAAAATTGGGATTAAAGGATTCGCACTTTTTCCTCGAATCGACATTTTTTATTTTTGTCTCTTTGTTGTACCTCATTAACTTTCATAAATTTTACATCAATTTTCTTTTAATAATGTATAATGGGTGAATTTGACAAAAAGGCTGCTTTAACGTAAATTATTCGTACCAAATAGAATTTAGGACGAAAATTCATCCATTGCATTTTTCGAGTAACTGCTAGTCAGTTTCTCCGATCTGTGGAGACCTTTGAAATGAGCTATTGATATTTATTTACATGTTCCTGGCTTAGATTGATCATCCTTCAACTATTTTCATATTAAATAATATAAAGAGTGGCTTTTTTAATTGCAATAAAATAGCTGTCTATTGATTTGATTTTTCCTGGACAGATTTCCTTTATATTGGGTTTTCTGTTTTTGAAAGATCCGAGATTCCTGAAATCCAAAAACAAAACCCTTTTTTCATTTAGTTGGTGTTCTTGAAAAATAATCATGTATTTTTCATGTTATGCTTTACATGTAGGAAATTTTTCAGAAAGTAATTTTGTATTGTCGTAAAATAAAGAAAAACTACAAGTAGTATAGAATTATTACAGTACCTACTCTTGTTGTCGTTCAAAAAAGGCGGGCAAATTGTTCTGCATCCTTGGTTTCAGTTCGTGCTGCGCCCTGACGGCAAACCTCAGAAGTTACAGCGGCATTTCCCTTATTAATGGCGTATTCTTCGTTTTCTTCCTGTAATGCTGTTGTTCGTTACTCAACAACCATTGAAGTCTCCCTTAGAAAAAATGGAGGTCTTCGAAATATGTTTCATTTTTAATTCATGAAGTAACCAAGGAAGACTGTCCCGTGCAAAATATTCCGACAATAAACTTCCGCATTTATAATTTCATTGTTGTAAAGTAAGAAGCACCATTCTTAATGAATTTATAACCCTGTAGATGGCAACATTTGCATACACACTGTCTTAGAATCCATTATGTTCTCGTCGACATAAAACACAAGGTAACTTTGAAGGTCGTCGTGTAGGAGACCAGCTGTGACACGCGTGACATGGTCGCGCATCGATATCACCGCTAGGATCGTTGTCAACTACGCATTGTTTATCGCCATTCCTTTGTGCAAGGAAGTAATTTGCTTCGTTAAATGTTTATGTGTAAGGAGAACCGAAATGGACTGTTCTATACATATAAATTTGTTGTCATTACAGCTTGCTACAACAGCAAATAATTACAAACGAAATACTATTTTATTGATACTCTGTAATCTGAAAGAATGCGCCCTGTGGTGTGTGGATTAAAGACAATTATACAGTGATTTATTCTTCAATACCTGAAACTGTAATTAGATTAAGAAACGAGTTTTGAAACACGAACAACGCACCTTTTGTTTCGAAAGAATAGAAATCATTTACCCCTCAACATATCCACAATACTGTAATACCTGATGATTTAGAGTTGTGACAGAGTACAGTGATAAGATTGATCAAATATTTAAATACCTAAATAATAAATTTTGTAAGCGGTGAATGGCATGAAACTTCCCCAATACACGGCAACTTGTTTGAAATGTATACTTTTACATGAACGCATAATTCCGTTGCATTAATAAACACTACGGGCGAATCCAGTTGATATTTTTATTAGGGGGACCATAGAATTTTGTCAAATAATAAACATATTTGTTATTATATTGTATATTATTTTTGTAGTATAAATATGATACTATAGAATATTATTTTTAAATTAATTACTTAATTTTAATATAAATGAAATATTTAAATCAATATTGCCAAATAAACGGTAACAAACAAAAATTCTAGACCATTTGGGGGGGGGGGCTTGACCCCTATGCACCCTCAGGATGTGCCACTGATAAACACACTGTAACACAAATTCTACAATGTACTCGTAGTTGGTGATTCCAAGTAAGCACGCTTTCAGATCGCCAGTCACATAACCCCCTGTGAAGCGCCCAGAGGGGAGCTTGCGACAGGCTCCACACGGAATTCGTTTCATAATTGCGCGCGTGCTCATGTTCCTCGTTGAACGCGCGCACCCGGCAGCGCGCCAGACCGCCGCGGCCCCCTGGGAGGGGACACGGCCTAGCCCCCCCCCCTGCCCCCCTGGGGGTCCGCGACGAGCGGTGGCCCCCCAGCATGCTCCCGTTCGGCCCTCACGGCGCCCGTCGGCGGTGGCTCTTGCCAAGAGCTCGTTGCTATTGTGTGGCGTCACGGCCCCCTTGGGAGAAAGATCACAACGCATTCCTCTGCAGACGCCGCTGGGCTTCAGCGGGCCGTGGCGGTCCCAGTAGAGAGCGCGCCCGTCGCTGCCATGTGAACTCCGCTCGTGAGTGGCACTGGGAGCAAACAGGACGTCGAAAACATCAACGGCTCTCTCAATAAGAGACAACGCAGCAAATGCTCTTTTTTGGATGTACTATTTACGTTTGCGGGAAAAAAAGCACTCAAAATTTAAAAATCGCTGTGTGAGAATAAATGATAAATATGGGTGGAAAAATAACTACCTAGAAAAGTACAATAAACTGTAGTTTGAATTACAGTCTGGAAAGATGACATCAGTCACCAAGAGTATTTTGCGACGACACACAAATTCCTTCTGATTTTTGTCACTGTATATTTTGTGTGATTCTTGAGACAAATAACATACGTTGTAAATAAAATTATTTTGTTTACTTTTAAAGCCTTATAAAATTTACGTACAAATCCACCTGAAATTGCATTTATATATTTTTGTATTAAAGCTTTTAATACTATAAATTTAAATGTATTGTTTAGAGCATACACATAATATAGAAACAACTAAAAAATCGAAAAGTTGTAGGCAATTTTCATGAGAAGGCCTATTTGAGAGAGAGATTTCATTGCAATAAAATCGTTGAAATGAAGTAAAGTCAATGTTCTCTTGAAGTTTTAGTCCCTGTTGCCACACTGTTCTCAGCCCCAAATAATGTCAAGAGAAGAATTTTAAATGCCTTTCAAATTGTTCATGTATGAACTGTACCTCAGTTACGTACGTTACACCTAAATTTTAAAACACGAATAAAATTAATAATCTTCCATAATTTTCCTATTAATAACGTACAAAAACTAACAATTAATATGATTGATGATCCAAAACTCCAAATAATTAAAAACTAACAACTAACGATTGATAACTAAAGGAATAAAATTGATCCAAACTCTTAAAGCAAGTTTGACAGAATCGTACCAAAACAATTCGTGGATTTCAAAAAAGTGATACAACAATAAATTGTTAGCACAATCAACAGTGGAAGAGAATGTTTGGGTGTCATTTCAAATTGCTTAGATGTTAACATTTAATGCCACCGATCCCTCATTAGTCTTTTAGATATTTAGATATTTATTTAGTCAGAAAACAGTAAATAAAGTTGTATGTGATGAATGGGTGGGGAAATTATCTGCACACGCTTTCTTGAGTTTCAGAATCCCTTCCTAACAATTTAACTATTAATAGTTGAAGGATGAAAAATGTTTTTAAAATAATAATAATAATAATAATAATAATAATAATAATAATAATAATAATAATAATTTAATATTCTTCTATCAATTTAAGGAGACTGGCCTTTGAAACAAATTATATTAGATTGGTTTCGAGAAACACTGAAAACAATAGACAACAATTCATAATTGCATGGCATTTCAATAAACACTTTTGAAACAGGAGAAGCATAATGTAGCACTTATTCAAGTTTTGAATAGCTAAAATATTTGTTAAACAAGCTTTCCTGTGAAAGTAGTATACTAGTGAATATTGTGTGATTGATGGAATAAATAGCATTTGTGGTAACCATGATTGTATTATTTTAGAAAAAGAAATTAAAAAGTGTAAGCATAGCTACATTTCTGGACAAAAAATTTCCAAAATATAGCAAATTCCGTCAAATTGTTTCTGTCAAATGAAACACGTTAGCAATTTTTCTTTGTACGAAATTTCATGGCAAAAGTGAAACAATCCATTTTCTTTATCCAAACATTTCAAATATATATTTTGAGAACCATGTATTATAATTGGGAACAAAAGTATGTATGAATAACAAAATACATATGCTTCGTTCCCATAGCTCTGAGTTTATGAAGGATATTAGTGTTAAGCCTACCGTTTTTTCTACGTTGCAGAGCGCAAATTTCAAATTTTTAAATAAACCTTGAAATTTTCTCAAATATTTATTCTTCTAGGGTGAATTTGAGAAATAGCAACTGCTACTAAATCCTCGGGTTAAAACTGACAAGACAATGAAATTAATAATGATTAAGACAATGAAAAAACGTACGATAGTAGTGAAATCCTTCTTAATCCTATCAGACTTCATTTTCAGAGCACTTCAGAAAATTCTCTATTTATCTAAGAAAATCTTTGTAGAAAATTTAGTGACCATGACAACTCTATGATTTATTAATCCTTGAACAGTGACATTCCATTTCGGGGGACATTAGCGATCGCGACATCCCTTATCGACTAATATTTAGGTTACCAATGACAAAAACTTAAAATATTGCATTCACTCGAGTACTCTGAATTTCAGTAACAAAAAATATGTTAAAACTATGAAATAATTTGACAACAATTCTCTATTGCAAATAATTCAGATCTGTTGCTAAACAATATTCACAGGATATGCCATACAAAAATACTACACCTGATTGATTCATTGTTAGTGATTCCGGGCGCGTCAACTACCGAGATCATTAGTCCCATAAGTGTATTGCATCTTTTTTTCATCGGAAGGTGGCAGTGATCTTCCCCCACCGGACGGCGAGATCCGGCGCCGACCTACCGTCGACGAGCGGGGTTTTCTCCAAACCCCTAGCGGGGGGTTTCCCAACCAGGTATCTCCCACCAGCGGGACACCGCTCCACCCGGGACAAGTTCTAAGTCCCCGACCGGTCTCCCAGCATCTGTGGTAGTGTAGGGCATGTTAATGTAAGTGTGTGTGTAAGGGGTGATGATAGGACAAGGGAGAGGAAGGAAATATCGCGCGCGGTCCGTGGCCCGTTTGTTAGGGTTATGCTCCGCATTCGCCTGGGGTTGATCGGAGAAACCACGGAAAACTACCGATCAGAGCAACTGGCCTCTAGAATTCTCCTCCAGACAGCGACTGAATTCGACCTAGCTGAAAAGCTACTGTCGAAAGTCCTGCCGCCGTCGGGACTCGAACCTAGGACCTCCCGATCAGAAGCATTGCAGTAACATCAGCTGATGCACTGAACCACAGCTCCAGGATACTATACTTGAGATTTTCGGTAAATTTGATATTGAAAATTAATGAAACAAGGACATTCTGACTGTTCAGGACGACACCGGAAACGCCAAAGATATTTAACAGGAAACTATCGATCTAACAGGAAATGGTATTATGTCACAATACAGTAGTATCTTGTGACACAGCAATGGTGTGAGTCTCGGTGGAAGCGCACTACTCCTCAACTGTTAATAGGTTCTCATCAACGGGCTCATTTGGCGTCCACTGTCCCATTCACAGATGGCCGAGGCGACCTCGGGCGCAGGGCAAGCCAGCGCCTTACGCCGCCGCACTCTGGCGGTGGTTGCCGGCAGCAACGGCGTCGGCGGCGACGGCGGCGGCGGCGCGCAAGAAAGGAATCCAGCCCCCTCCGCCAGGTGGTGGCGGCGGAGGAGGGAGAGGCGAAGACCACCGCCGCCACCACCGCCGCCGCCATCGCCGCTGCCGAGGCCGCAGCTCCGTCGACCACCCGCCAGTCGCGTCCTACAGGTGCACGGAGAACAGACATGCTGGTGAACAAGTGACGAACTCTCTCGTTTCCTCACCCGGCCATCTTAGCTGCTTAGTGGAGACGATTGTGGCGGAGTGTGTGAACGTCCGGCGACCAGTGTTGTGTGCTCTGTCGCGGTAGTAGTACTCTCTTTTTCGTTGTGCTTCGTCTGATCGTGGGATCCCGACAGCTTCAAGATGCCCTGCTCAGCCGTCACTTTGTCTTTAGCGACGATAACTGCCATCGTAGCAGTGGCGTTGTTGGCGATCGCCTTCTCCACGGACAACTGGTTGTACATTGAAGTCAAGAGGGCGCAAATACATGTAAGTACACTTATATTTGATGTTGTGATGCTGGAAAATACTTTGGCCCTTCCTTGTTTAATATGAGAGTTCTGTGCGATTACAGTTAATCTATTTCAAATACCTGAAGCAAACACTGCATTCTCTAAGGTTTTTCAATTGCGTGTTGAAGGTATTTGTATGAGCAATAGGGAAAAATCTGAAGTCCCGTTTTCCTCAACTTGTTTGCCTTCAGACGTTTAAGTGACGTAGTCAACCGCAGTGACCTTTAGACATCAGACAAGTTACTTTGTATTTACCGTGCATTCCATCTGGCTTTGGAAGGCATATTTGTGAAACTAGGAAGAAGGGACGAAACCTGCTTTACCAGAAAGTGATTACCTACAAGCAATGCGCAAGCCAACGCCCGCCACAGCTGTTCTTTCCGTAGTGCACCACCCTCCGGGCGCCATTCCTCCCTGTCTATGTGGCACGGCTCTCCCCCGACCTTTGTCACCTGTTCCTCAGCTGGGAGGCCAGCGGGGGGTCGTTGTCCACGGTTTGTCCACATTCTTTCGGATTTGACCTCCTTCGAGCCTCTGGTGCCCGTTCGAATTGGGTTGGGTTTGACATTCGAATGCAGTGCTACCAACGTGGCTGCATCACAGTGTTAATGAATCAAGATGGACACCAGTTTTGTTTTTCTTTCTCAAAGAAAAATTATAAAAGGGTGCTAAAGACTATTAATTATTAGTCATGTGGCTAGAAGCTGTCACAAAAAATTATTTGGTAGATAGAATGGGCCTTTATTAACTAATATTTATTGAAAATTCCGGAAGTTTTCTAGTCCCCAAATTATTTATACCCCATACACTATTTTGGATCGGTATTTCTATCTTCTAAACGTTTCGTTGTTGGTCTTCTTACAAACTATTGCATTCAGTGCTAACATCGAAATGTGTTGGATAGATCAGAAACGTTCAGAATTCGAATGTCACTGATATTCCTTTACATAGTGACACTTTTTTAACACTTAAGAAACCAGTTAGAGGTCGATGATAAGAGACTACATGTGCTTATTTGAAATTGTGAATTGCCATCGTTTAAAGGATGATTGTAAAGAGTCTGTGGTGCCTAAACTAGTCAGTAAAAAAAGGCATTAAAATTATATGACCATGTTTTGTACTGAGTAACAAAATAAGTTACTGACTGAACAATTATCATCATGCGTAAATTATGACGTATGGATGTGAATATTTTTTCAGCGTAAAAACAATTTAGGTAAAACAAAAGAACTAGTCTTGAGTAAAAAGAAACTTTTGTCACTCACTTTTTTGTAATATTGACCTTGCAAGGAGAGAGGCTATTACGAGAACAAAAATTATTTTTCACATTCATTCCTTGGGTAGAATAATACTGAATGTTTCTAAAGGAAGGAATTTGTGAACTATGTTGCAAGACAACGCAGTTGTCTCCAGGCGGCTCGTTTTCGTAGTACAAACAATCCAAATGTTAGCGAGTACAATCATAACGCTATTTTTAAACTTAGATATGTTGCCAATTTGCTCGGGTGCTCACAAGAAATAAAAAGTTTTGTTCTTTCCCTCTGAAGTTCTTAGATTCTTAGAATTTACCTTGGCTTTTAACCTTTGGACTTTAAATCTTCTTCTATATTATTAATACAAGAATGTCTTGTGTTACGTGTTTACGTCTTGTTAGCTGGGAAGCTAAACTTTTTCGTCCTTGCTGTAGGAAATTCCCAAAGTTGATCATCAGTGATAACCGTCCGGGCGCAACGATGGTCCTTCAATCGCGCGCAATTTATCGGAGCACTCGTCACAGGGCGAACAGTCAGCGCCAGAAACACAACTTCAGCGACCAAATGGACCGACATTTTTCTCCTAACGACCCCGTCCCATTACATAAACACCAACTGGAAGATGCCAGCTTGGCAGGTGGCCCCGCGGTCGAAGCAGGTCGGTACCTGCAGTCCTGCTCGTATCCCCCTCCCCGTCCCCGAACCTTTTCGTCCTGCGTCCTTGCCCTCCCTCCTTCGCCCCCCCCCTCTAGCTCCCTTGCCTCCACCCCCGCCTCGGCCCTTCGCCCCCGCGCGTTGTCTTCGGGGGGGGGGCGTTCCTTTGTGGGAGAGGGGGACTCGGAGCTCGGAAACCCTGGCGCCAGGCAGGCAGTCTCATCTGGTGCTTCCAATGTTTTTTCTCACCTTCGTTCTGGTTTCTATAAAATCTAGAATTTACACGCCTGCTTAGGTTTTAGAGCCAGTTCTTAGAAGTCCAAAACCAATATATGTATATGCTGTTAATGTGAATTTAACAGTCGTCGAATTCAAAATTCTACAGGCTTTGGTCTCTTTTTTTCATTTTAGTTTTTTCTTCTCGACTTTTGCTCACATCTTTATTATTTTTAGTTTTTTTCATAAAAATGTCCTTGTCTTTCTATGTTCAATTTCTTTTTATTTCTCGTGTTTTCTACCGTCTCTGCAGTTTTCAGATTCATGAAAATAACTACTAATTTCTCCTCGTGGCTCCGTCGCTACAAATAAAGGCAATTTGTTGTTGTTATTATTATTATTATTATTTATTTATTATACAGAATTAGCCCGCAGTACTGGAAAAATGTTTACTCTCAAAATTACTTGTATTTCTCAAGTAAGTTCAACATCTCTCTTAGAGAATATTTTTTCATTTTTCTTTCTGTCTTCGTCCAGCTTGATTTTCTAGT
This sequence comes from Teleogryllus occipitalis, assembly GCA_011170035.1. Taxonomy (NCBI): domain Eukaryota; kingdom Metazoa; phylum Arthropoda; class Insecta; order Orthoptera; family Gryllidae; genus Teleogryllus; species Teleogryllus occipitalis. The sequence continues at coordinate 156,960 of BLKR01002273.1, forward strand.
TTATTATATTACACACTGTCGCGGAGGGCCTCGCGTTCTGCTGACCCCAGATCAGAGGAGCCCGCAAGTGCGTTGGTCTAGTGTATGGTCGAATACGCGTCCCATCGGGACGTAAAGGGTAACCGGCTGTTAGCTGGCTAAAAGCCCCAGAAAAATATTACACACAAATGAAGATACTTTTCTAAATATTTTTTATGGTTTAGGCCTCTGTTTCGTGGCATCCCAGAGTTGTGTTATTCACGGCGCGTCGTTTTGCTGAAACATGTCTGAACATGCATTTTCGGCTCCTCTCTGAATGGCCCTTCCACACCGTAGTCCCCGCCCTTCCGTGCCCTTTTCCAAGGCTGTGTGCGCTTCTTTGTGCGGTTCGTAGGATTCCCAGGCGGAGGGCCAGGAAAGCGGAGATCTCCGTCGAAGCGCTCCCCCAAGTTCCCATGTCTTTCTCTTGTTTCTTTTATTCTCCCTCTGCCAGTCTCGAATTCCATCGTGAGATTCGGCTCTAAACAAAGCAGCTCATTAAAGAAGGCATTCTTTATTCCTTTATTGGAACGCTGGGATTTATTTTCAGGATGAGAATCAAAAGACGGCAATGGAATCAATTACAGCTTGAAAAGGGGTCTTAAATGATTCAGCATTATAATACGATACGAAGTAGAGGGTTATCTGACACTGTTCGTAAGTCTAATTGTCATTGTTCTCACAAATAAAGATCGTTCTTTCTGCTACTGTTATTAGTACGTATTTCAGTAAACTTTTCAAAGTAACATCTGTCTGAGTTTTTCAGTGGTCAGAGTTAATGAATAAAAATATTACCGTATTTGCCGATGCAGAAGTATGTAAGTCGCACTTTTTTCCGCTGCAGAAACTCGTCAAAAAACAGGATGCGTCTTATACAACGGATGGGAATTTTTGTAAATATTTGAATGTTTAGTATATAGCATTACGATACCAAATTTTTGTACACCGAAAAACAGGAATTTCTATTTCTACAAAATTGATTATTCCAGAAGCTGTTAAAAGAAGAAAGAATGCGGAAAACTTAATTGGGCCAATGTCATGGTGAAGAAAATTGATGAAAAGGCACGGTATTTCCATGCGTACTAGAAAATATCATAAAGACTCCCGGCGGAATATGAAGAAAAGATCATGCTTTTTACTGGACATAATTCCCGTTCCTTTAAAAAAATAAAAATAATGTATAAAATGTTTCTCTTTATTCTAATCTCTCACCCTCTAAATTCTCTTTATTCTAATCAAAAACAGAAATAATATATCTTCTAGCTTACGTGGAGAATGTTTTATATTTCCACTTTCACCAAAAAACTCATTTTATTATCAATTATGTAGTGTTAATATTCGTTCCTCACTGAGATTGTAACATCTAAGTTTCTATATGACAGTACAAAATTAATTCTCGAATGTGTAGATAAGAATATATTATACACATCCTAGCTTAATCTCACTTGCAGACCATTGGCTTAACTAGGAAGCACAGAAAACCCCGCCTCCTACCCGATGGAGTCGTGCCTCGAAACCGGAATCCCTTGCTCGTGGAGATAATAAGGAAGTTGTATTGACGAACTGGGTAGATAATAGTAGTCTCCCGTTCTCCGGAGGCGAGAGAAACGAGCTTACGTAAAAACATCACCCAACAGGAATACGACCGAGCGAGGGGAGGCTGGGTGACAGACGGCGTTTGCGCAGGAGGTAACCCGCCCTTGACTTCCTGTTTAACAAAGACGCACGCCTCAGTAAGCATGTTCGAAGCCGCAGCAAGAGAAGGTCGCATCCGGCCCACCTGCTGCGCTCAAGGGCCGGGCGGCGAAGGGCGGCGCATGAAAGGGAAGGCAAGGGCTCGGGCTGTGGCGCGACGACGTGCTGTGAGAACGCAGGGCAAGGGATGGGTCCAGCATCCTGCTCGTAGTATTGCGAAGTTCCCTTTCTTGGGTCAGTTGTGGTGATGCATAAAGAATTAGATGGAGATACGGGGGATTAATACAGACTCGTTTTATGTATTACGTGATAACTTCTGTATTGTATGTGAAAATAGTTTTCGTATTTCCCGGTAGGGCGAACTGCGAACAATTCTTGATAAAAATTACGCGCCATCATGAATTACGAGGGAACTGTCTTTTAATGAATTGTGTAGAGAATTATAGATATTCTAGAATAATTTACTCATTGTGTTGGTGTTCTTGATATTGTTGCAATTTTAATTGATATTATTATTATTATTATTATTATTATTATTATTATTATTATTATTGCCATGGTCATGGTCGTCACTTTTCTAATATAACGTAGTGATGAATCAATTGTATCAAGTTTTATATCTTAAAAATATGAGTAACGTATTCGTAAAGACTCGAATATTTAAGAATAAATAAAACAAAATTGTCATTATAAAAGAATTCATAGATTTTTCTAGTAACATAAACTGTCGTTTCGTAATTCCAATGAAATGTTCTTTGCTCTGATTCATCAAATCCATTGGTGTTTTTGTTATTGAAGACAAGAAAATCTCATGTGACTGCTTCGTCATAGTATGAATGAGCCTGATGTTTTGGCGAGACATCTCCCGGAAGAATGTTTCGAGCTGATATCACCGAGAACTGGTGCCGTCGAATATCTGGACTTCTGACCTCGTGGAGCGCATCACTTGATCGTTGTGAAAATAAACCATTTCTCGCTGCCGATAACTTGAATCCTTAGTCACAGAATGTGCCTCAAGACCTACTGGAATAACAGTCTCTCTGGCAGTGCAGATATTCTCTTTCGCTGCTAAGCAAAAAGCTATTATCAGCTGGGTTTTTAGATGCCATTATGTTTCAGATATTAACTTGTCTAAGAATTTGAGAGTATTATTAATCACAAAAAACACAAGCGATGTGAATCATTAGGGAACACTGCAGAGGGTCTGAGAGAACAAAATTGCTATCAACACACGCACACACGCACACACGCACACACACGCGCACACGCGCACACGCACGCAGACACACACGCACACACACAGGAAATTAGTCGTATGACTCTGGAGCAGTTTCTCATGTACTCTTGCGGATGTCGTTACATATTCAAATTTTATCAGGAACCATGAATTATCAATAATCGTTTCGTATGAATGACGATATAGTACCGGTCAAAAGTTACGCTAGGAAAACGAGAGGTTGCTGAGGAAACGTCCACGAATTTGCTTGGTCCGCCACAAATTTGAAAGAAAACAAAAATGAAACCGGGGAAGAGATAAAGGATGTAATTACACATCTTTATTGATATTCAGTTACATGGGATGTAAGTAAAGCATTAACTCACAATCAATACTCCCTCCCTATAGGGAAGGAAATACTGCATTTAAGTATGAATCAACTGCGGCCTGTGGGTTGAAGTTTAATAACAGTACGAATTCTGAATAAGATAACTGAACAAGTAAATACTTTCAGATTTCTAAAATGGAAAAACGAGAGGTTTCTGAGGGAAATTTACTCGAATTCGCTTTGTCCACCACAAATTTAAAATAAAACAAATGAAACCGCGAAACAGATAAGGGATATAGCTATGAAATTATGATATAATGTAATTAATTAACGAAGAACGCTGGCCCCAAATATTGTGAAAATGGCAACCAGCTACCTATCGAAGAAGAAGACCTAGACTTACATGGGGAGCAGTAGAAGAGGCAATGATGAAATGAGGATTGAGTAATGAAGACTACACCGATAGAGATACGGAGGCTGGGATGCGAGAGACACCCTAGGGTGTAATTCAACTCGCCATAATACTACTACTATGTAATTAATATTATATAGTAATTATGATATTGTTTGAAGTTGGGAACGCCTATGATCATGAGTACACTGACTGATAGTGGAGCTTGTGGAAGTGACGCCGGTAAGCCCTGGTGACCCGTGGCGGCGGCGGCGGCGCGGGAACGCCCGCCCGCCCGGACGCGTAATGAGCCAAGGCGCGTGGAATGCCGGGGCGCGCGCGGGCCCTCGCGAGAGCCCGGGGCGGGGTGGGGCGCGGCGCGGCGGCGTGGCAAGGGGCGGGGCGCGGCGCGGCCAAGGCCAGCCCGTGGTGCCCCCGCCGCCACCATCACCGCCACCGCCGCATACCTGGTGGAGCGCGCGCGGGCTCGGCCGCCTCGCCGCCGCGGTGCTCGGGCCGCAGGCAGCCCATGAAGCCCACCGGCGCGGACCAGCACCCTCTCCACAGTATAGAAGAACTTTCCTAAGGTTGAGCCAGAATGACAGTTCGCGTAACAAGTGAACATCACATGTAATTCAGACAAGTATCCTTCCGCCGCAACAGCTGTTCAGCCACACCCCTTCGTAAAGTGCTAATGGCTCCTGTGAAAACATCCGTATGCAGAAGTCTTAAGGGTTTCGCTGAGGTACATGAACGTACGCGACTCCGGGAAATATTTACATTTAATTACGTATGTGGAAAATCTCTTACAATGCTCTCACAATCAGTAAAAGAAAACTACCACGAATGTAAATAGAAAGAAAAATGATTTTAAGCCGGAAACACGTGCACCGGTACGCATCTCGCATTCAAGTCTCGGTTTTAAAATAAACATAATATATATCACACAAAAAGTAAATTTAATGTAATGTTTACAGAAAAAAAGAATTTTTACAGACTAGCACATAACACCGCACTTCCTAATTTCAATTATTTCTCGCAGCGCTCTATATTTTTGTCGGCAAGGACATCATAAAAGGAATCGTCGAAGCCATTTACAAGTTAGCCAACTGCAAACGAACGAATGCAGGAAGGGAGTGTAATGGGCTCGAAGGCACAACGACCACAGAACCTTCAGTTATGTTGCCAGTACTGTCACTTTGGCTCATCAGGAAAATCGTTCTATAGAGAGGATTCTGCGCGGACGCCACGGCAGGGGTAGCAGTGGAGCCGATTTTGGCCGACATTTCGGTCGTCTGAAGTCGCGTTTTTCCACTCCGTGTTTTTGCCCGATGAACCGGACCGATGTTAATAAACGGAAATGATCGTAGTGAATCCAATCTACATCTTCAGACGGCAACCGAAAACGTCGGCTTATGGACGAAGATGTTTCATTTGCTTTGGTTCGTCCGACGTTGGCCGTCCAAATTTCGGCTAAAGAGGCCCAAGGCGGCGGTCACATATGGAGCCGATATTAGCTGAAATATCGCTCGGCTGACACCGGACGTTTTTGCACACCGTTTCTTTTTTTCGTTGTCCCGGATTTGTTCAAATGTGTGATTAGTAAACGCAAATGGACGTTGTGAATCCGATCTACATCTTCTGACGGCGTCCGAAAACATCGGCTGTGGGACGCTGATCTGTTTCGTTTGGTTTGGTTAGAGCGACCAAGATTCTGCCAAAAACGCCCGCGGTGGCAGTTACAGTGGAGCCAATTTTCGGTTGCCACGAAATTTCGTGTGGCTGACGCCGTACGGTTTTGCACAGCGTGTTTTTATGTTCCAGATTCTTTCAAACGCATGATAGTGAAACGAAATAATCGTAGTGAATCGGACCTACTATGTCTTCCCGCGGCGCCCGAAAACAAAGTTCGATCGACGAAAATTTTGACAAATTTGGTTCGGTCGACGAAAATTTCAGCCAAAAATTCCTAAGGTGGCGGTAACAATGGAGCCGATTTTGGCCGAAATTTTGGTCGGCCGACGACGGGCGTTTGCGTCCGATATGCCCAACTCGTTCCAGCACATGCTAGTAAATGGAAATTGGCCTCTTCCGACTGAGTCCAGAAACATCGGCTGTCTGATCCATGCAGTTTGATTCTGCCGGTACCATTCACCTGAAATCTGCTGGGAAGTAAAGGCCATCTGCAATACTAAGACTACTTGCAATGCATGTAGATGCGTGCTTCTCACAAATTTTTCAAACTGCCGCCTTCCCTCGTCAAGTTTTTTAAGATTCTTCGCCCTACATATGCCTGAGGTCATTTAATAAAAGATCTTTGGCAGTGCGGGAGAACGTGGGGATCTCATAGCAGAGTCCAGACGGGTCTTCAATTCTTTGCTTGTGACATTCGCCCGTATCCGGAACTGGGTGAAATTGCTGCTCTGTTTGGATATTTAAGCAGATCGAAAATGAACACTTTACATTCTGTGGTGTATGAATCTCGAATACAGATTCGTCGGCTAGGGGTAAAGCCTTCATAAAAATCATAAATGCCGTATACGGATAATATAATACATGTTAATAAAATAATATTTTTCTATATGTAGCCGAATGATATTATTGAAACAGCTGAATAATTAATTCTGGTGTTTGATCTAATAATCAGTTTTGCCAGACATGTCTTCCAGATTGTTTGGACTTTTGATTAACATATTTAATACTCGCTATCATTGCACAGGTGTGTACTCTCTCCATGCTGATTCTCTATCTTAATCATCAAAATCTAAAAAAGAAAACATCTTTCCTCGAATTCAAACTTATCTCTTTCTTCCGAATATTTTCAGAATTTTATGAATTTCCTCTTATTTTGTCATGGTTAAGCATTTTTTGCAAACAACGTGACTTTATTCGACACGTTCTGTATTAAGTGTTGTGGTCATATTTGAGTTTTATTTTGTGGGTAAAATTTTCCGAGTAGATAATGCTACTTGGTGGACATGAATACTGTAATTTGAAATCTTATTTGACGAAGTATAAAGATGTCCTGTTGTTGAGAATCCACGTTGTATTAGTGCGTGGCAATCATAATTTGATCACAGATCGCCTGACTACAATTTTTTTAAAAAGTGCGTTAAGGGGACTGGACGTTTAGAGCACGGCTTGTCCACCACATTTCTCGAGTGTGCAGCTTCAAGGACAAACACTCCCGGAGTGACGTCATGTCCATTTCTTGCGGCGCGACCAGCAAGCAGCTTTGTCGTTCCGAGAGTTTTTTGTTTTTTCTCTGGGAGGCAATTGATACGATGTCGACTCGATCGGGTGAGGATTGTGTTAAGCAAACGATGTCACGGTGAGGTGGTGCAAACCTTCATAAAATAAGACCGTGACGAGCAGAGAAAAGCGCAGTGATCAAACAGGCCGACTGACAGTCATTTGATGGAAATGAAAAACGCTCGTTTAACGATCGATAGAGGAATCGCACGAGTCATGTTTTTAATATCATTGGAGTGTTAAGGTACTGGTTTCACTTCTGTAGAGTATTTTGGGCACGTGTTTAAGAAGCTTTCTTTGTTTATGTTGGATGTTTTTCTGTTACCAATTTCTTTCGTTGTCATTGAAGCATTGACATGTAAGAGTTACCTGAAGACTGCCTGCAGAGCAGAGATAGTGTCTTTCTGTGAATTTCTTTCCCTTTTGTAGGGTTGCGTCGATATAAAACATTGGGAAAATGTAAATGGTATTCAATTAAACCATTTTTTTAAATTGATGTTCAGTGGTTTAATAAATTTATTTTAACATCACAAATTTTAAATATGATGACCGTCGAACAATACTCTAATTTCATCCGCATCCATTAGAATCAGATTCTTCTGAAACCCTCCCTCTCATGTCGATTTTTTTTAAGAACAATAAGGTTTGATGAAACAATGTTCTTTGATTATGACTGAAGTACCAGATATAATTAAATAAAATAATTAATCTTAAAAGAAGTATGGAATTAAATCGTTATTCATTTAAGAAAAAATATAAGTCCAAAAATTAAAGGAATGAAACCCAGGATAAAGTAATCGACAGTTTTACTACAGTTTTGTAAACTCCCAAAGTTTCGCATATTCAAAGTACTCTTTTCCCTTCAAAAGTTGCTGTTGATAAAAGTTCATACCGGCTGACTTTCATTTCAACTTCGACGTGCCAGTAGATCTTTCCACTCCCACCCTCCAAGTATCGTGCGGTGTCCCATTTTTCTTCAGCGCACATTTTATCTCATACTCCACCTGAGGAACTTGGCTGGCTGCGTCTAGATCTCTTAGTTTCGATTCCCCGCGGGAATATCGTCGCCTTCCATTCCTTTCTCCCGATGCGGGGTGATAGAGCCCCAGTGAGATATATGGTAAGGCGCGGATCCGGACGGCTACTCCGATAAAAGGAGAAAAGAGAAAAGGATGGAAGGGGGTTCGCACTTCGGGCACGCTCTGTAAGAGGCTTCTGAGTGGTGATGGTGATGGTGATGGTGATGGTGATGGTGATGGTGATGGTGATGGTGATGGTGAGTGCAAGGAGTATAGAGAAAATGACAGTGACAATGATAATGATGTTAATATCGCAGATTACGAATACTACAAATATTAATGAAATATTACGACAATATTGTGAAGTTAACGCCGCAGAATACATGAATACGAGCCACCGGCAGAACATACGACAGTTCTGTATTGGGGTAATCCAAGAGGGTGATCTGGGTGACGCATACTCCTCCCTTGGAGCTATAATTGCATTAGTGGATATGTTTCGTTTTCTATTATTTGAATTACATAATATGGCAGAATAATGAATAATGAATTTTATATTAGTACGCCGATTGTTTATTACAAGAGATAATTTACGTTTATCTCAAACGTAATTGATCCAGAAAATAACGAGATAATTCAGCAAGAAGAATTAGAAAATACCTGAGGTGATGAGTGATGTACACATGCAGAACTCTAACAGTATATTTCGGTCGATGATTTTAACTAAGATTACGCTGCTCGCACTGTAGAATGTTGATGTCAGGGACGATTTCTGCAGGCTGTCTTTGGCGATGAGCTTCTTAGCGAATTACGGAGGTAGTAATAATAGTCCGTATGAGTGTGATTGAAGCCGTTTCCTGTTATTTTTTAAATTTCATGAATATACTAGCTGATTCGCCCAGTTAGCGGTAATATCGTTCCGTCTATAGAAGGGCTGCACGTAGATTTCAATTGAAAATTCACAGTATTAGGCTGTGAGATATACTTTCACGGGCTAAATTTTGCAAGCTCTTTTCTTGTGAGCTGGGACTTCACGCTGCTGGCGTGATTTCGAAGTAACTTAATATGTGTTTAGTATGAGAATACACCTACTCAGTATACCGACAGCTCGAAAGGTCGTTTTGATCCTGCCCTTGGAATTGATAATTGCCCCGCACTTTTAACGTGAATTGTGGGTGAATGAAATATCATTGTGCCTCAGGTTTAAGAATTTCGTCTGCAAGCTCCTAATGCATAGTTCGAGGTCGTGTTGTTAACGCTGTGGGCCTAAAATGGCCAGAGATTTACACCGTGTACCGACGCTAAGCCGCGCAGGTTGCAAGGGAAGATGCCCTGTTGAATCCATGTCCTCTACACCGAAACCCATCATTTTTTTATTGGTTATTTAAGGTCGCATCAACATCTTAGGTCATTAGCGACCACTATTGCTGTTAACGGTATGGTAACTATGTGGATGAAACGATATGGTGATTGATGATAAGTGGTGAAAGGACGAACACAAATACAACCATGCCCGAGGCGGGACTCGAACCCGTGACCCTTCGGTCCGAAATCACTACGACACTACTGCCTTAGCGATCTCGGCCACCGAGCCGGCGAAACCCATAATTGTTTGTGGTAATTTTCTCAATTCATTGAAAAGAATACCACACATTGTGATCACGTCACATTCCGAAGGAGTATTGCCATTAGAAATACATTTTTCGTGCTAACAATTTTTATTTAAAAATTTCAAAAATGTTATGAATGTGGCTCTCAAAGCTGAAATTGCCCGTCCACCCGATATACTTTCTAGATTCGCCGCAGAAGTAGGTTTCAAATCCAAGGGTCTAAGGTTCCAAGGATACCCATGGAATGTGGCCCTTCGAAGCGTAAGCGTCAGCTGGAAGGTGGGTTGGGGGTGGGGTGAGGGGGCGTGGCTCATGGCTTAATGGCTGCCGCGTACACCTTCCACACCTTCCACCGATTTCGATCCCCGGCTAATGCATGTGACATATGTGGTGGACAAGGTGAGCACTCGTGAGATTTTCTCGGGGTTCTCTCCTGCTTTTCATTCCATAATTTGTTCTTCATTCCTGTCGCCGTCATTCTCCCCACAAACATTTCATTAGACCATCACCCTTGGGCCTCAATGAACTTTCAAAAGCTTTTAAACTCCAAAATAGTAAGAATAGAATAGTAGTAAACAATGCGCAACAGTAATGCGCAAAAGAATAAGAAAAAATACACAAACATGTGCAAAAATATTAAAAATAAAAGAAAGGAAGAGGGAATAAAAGAAAAGGAAAGGCGACCACAATAATGTCTGCGGCGTGGTGGTGGTGGTGGTGGTGGTGGTGGTGGTGGTGGTGGTGGTGGTGGAGAACGCGGTTCGTTACAGTGCCTTGAAACTACATCAAAGAACGTGAACGTGATGTATCTAGTCACGTCTCAAATGCTGCTATAAGGTTTTCTTAATTTCATAATGTTCTAGCCTGAAAATGGAAAAAATAATCCTCGAAACTGTCGCAAAATAATAATAATAATAATAATAATAATAATAATAATAATAATAATAATAATACTGAAAAGGGTGAAATAATTCATCTCCATTAGCTGTTCAAGGTCTGTTCAAAAATAAAGTGACCACAGCATAATATAAAAATATAAGAGTATACCAAAGAGAATAAATAAGCACGTTGTGTGTGCGAGAGAGAGTGGGAGGGAGGGTGCAAGGGTGTAGAGAGAGCTGGGCCGGAGCAGGTTATGGCAGCCGGATCGCCTCCAGTGCGCAGGCGTGTGGTTGCGGCGGCCGCGAGGACGAGTTGCAGGGGCCAGTGCGCACGCGGAGAGACGTGTTTCCCCGGCGGCGGCGCTGGCGATGGCAGCGGGGTCGGAGAGGGGAGGGGCGCCGGGCGGGCTGAATGTGGGCCGTGGGACGAGCACCTCGTCTCTCGCAGGGCTGCGTCGCGCGCGCGGGGCCAAAGACAGGCGAGGCGCGGAGCGCGACCCAGCGGCGACCTACAATTGCCGGCTGGAGGAGGGGAGGCGATGCAGCTCGCGGCGATGGCGCAGGTTTGGATGAGCCGTCACGCCCCTGGCGCCTGCTGAGGCGTCTCTACTTCCATCTCCACGCTCAGGAACAACTAAAACTCGCAACTTTAGCTCAGTTGCACATTCGTGTTTGTTTGATAAAAGCTGAAAAATTACATTGAACTAAGTGTTTAGCGGTGAATTGTGGTTGGCTTCTACATAATTGAAATTATTTAAGGCGTTCTAATTGCCGACAATACTGGCAACAATCAGTAATGTTGGCAATCACAACGCCTTGAATCATTTCAGTTAAGTGTTAAGTGAATTGTGGGTGAACTTATGTCGTGAATCTCCATTTTACTACAGCTGTCTGTTTGGACTGTTTTAACTGCCTGTATGCTATATGCAGGAATCTTTTGGCTTCCAGCAAGTTTTTTTTCCTTCAATGCAGTTTGTCGCTCAATCGGGGTCGTGATGTGGCCAGAACATGAAGCTCATCCGCGTGGATAGACTGCCACACGAAATCACATCCGTTGTTCAATGTGGTGCCGCCACGCCCACTGATACTCTTAGAGCTATTCGAACCTAAGAGATTGGGTCAATTCTTAGAGATTGGGTGCCAGTCACATGGCAGTTGACTGTTCCATCGCCTGACTATTACTCTCACGCCTCTTCACCTACTGGCCAATTCGTTGACGAGCGGTCTGCCAGTGAGGAGACTTGCCCTAACGCCTCGACAGAAACCTTGGTTTTGAAAGTTTATTACGCAGTTATAGCGCTCCACTCCACAGTCCTAGAGTTGAAATCTCATTGGAATCTTATGGAGAAACTAATTGGTCAATCGCCGCAGGTTTTCTCGGGGTCATTGGGTTTCCATGCTTTACTTTCCAATATGCTCCATCAGCGTTCATTTTATTTTCAACAACACCATCTACTTGTGATATTAAATATCTTTGGTGTAGGTTACAAGGCTTTAATACGGGAAATCGATTCAATATTCAATTGTCGTCCTGCCTCATCGTCATATGAAGTCGCCTTACCCACTTCACGACATCATCTGACCCCTGTCTCCGCCCACCCTATTAACATCTTACCTCATCGGTCATCCTGGCAGTTTACTGTCTCGTGCTTTGGATCTCCGTTATTGACAAGCACAGAGGCTTGCTTCTTCGCTATTTTCATTTATCTATTTTCTCTTTTGCGTCAGTGAAGTTAAGCGATATGTCAATAAAATTTCAGTTCTTCATAGTCGACATTCGTGTTCCTCCTTCGATCTTACGATCCTGTCTCGTTTCCTTCCTTTTTCTCTTCTTTCAGCAAACGCCTCTACCAAACAAACCGCTTCTATTCACCATCCCTTTGGTCGCTCCTTGCGGTTAGTTTTTCCTATGCATTTCTCCGTTAGTTCGGTGCCCTAGCATGACGATTCTTCATGCATGATCTCATCTCGTGGTTATGTTCGTGAGTAGGAGCTATAGAATGGTTTGCTCTAGCGTTCCATTAATTTCTACTTCATTCCGTTAGCATGTTAGACCATTTTAATTCAACATCTTGACGAGCACGATAATTCCCATATTTTCAGGAGAATAATCTGACAGCTATTTTGAAACTTCATGTTCAACTCCTTTTCCTTACGCTTAACATGTTTCGATCTTTACATGGTCAATTACTCCCCATGTATTACTTTGTATTTTTCTTTGACTTCAGGTACAGAACTGCCTATACTTTCTTTAAGATGTACGCGCAGTGAAGGAGGTCATGTTTCCGGTAGTACTACAATTCGGTCAGAACAATTGCGTACATCTAAGAACATAGAGAAAGTAGAACACGAATAGAAGAGTTGATCTTCAGAGGAACAACACCTAGCCTCTTTAGAGATACTAGTCAACGTGTGCAAATCAAACTTTCATTTACTATTTCTTTCGTGTCTTTATCAATTCTGGTTCAACCTAAATACTCTGAAAATATCTCACAACATTTAAACCCATCCGTAGTGTCGCCTTCTGTCCAATTATTCATCGCACTTCCATAGAACTTGGAGGGAGGTTTTGCGCCGGGCACTGCGCCTGAACACGGAATGTTGGGCGCCAGCGGAGGATGGCTCTGCAACAGGTAGGCGGGGCGCCGTCCCTTGGCCGGCACCTCCAGTCCGCCTCCGCCGCCGCGGGCTCGCCCAGAGCAGAGCTCATAAATATTTGGGCGGTCCCCGGGACCCGCCGCGCTGATCGCTGCGCATAATTCACCCCGAGGCGGGGCGGGGCGGGGCGGGGCGGCACGGAGGGCGTGGGCGGCGCGGGCGACGCCAGTGACCGTTGCCGGCTAGCACCCCGGCGCCACCGTCTCAGTGCAAAGGGGCCTGAATGATGGAGGAGTTGAGGGTGACCTCTTTGAGAAGTTTCGCGCCGAATGTGTTCGGTAAATGGATGTTGCGTTTTCGGCGCGTAACTTGTGTAATTTGAAGTGTGTAGGAAAATAATTTGCTGGTTAAATTTGGAAGACGACCAAATGCAATACAATAGGATCTCATAGAAATGACATTTTGACACCGCTCCGCTAAGAGCGTGTTCCTGCACTTCTGTAAAAAATTTCTCTTTTTTTCTGCTTTTATATTTTACTCTCAAATGTTGTGGAAGAATTGCTTGTTTTACGAAGCACTTCCGCACGACGTGCCACAATGCGGACCGGTAATTAAACAAATCGTGAATGTCACCATCGGGGAAGACGGAGGAGGGGGTCGCGCCCCCCTAATATGTTCTGTATTTGGCTTATATTGGAGTGAACTATCCGGTAATCTCAAGATTATCTATTGGATCGGCGCTTCTCCCAATAATGTGATGCTCGGGACGTCAATAAACCGAATAAATACAAATTATCCGCTACCGACCACACCGGCAAAGACAACGTCCTCTGAAAACTAGTGTCCATAACATCCGTTACCATGGACTGTATTGTTGGACATTTCGAATTTGACACCACACGGTCTCCCAACGGTACCAAATTTATCCCCAGGCACCGACACAACACCACTGCATCATTTTTACCAGCGCCGATTCTGAGGCAATATGGAATATAATCAGATCGGGGAGAGGATTTAATTTTGTGACTATTTAGCAATATTTTTCTTCTCTCATTGAGGTCCCACTGAGAATGGTCTGCCTCCGGAAAACTCCACCATCCTCAGCCGGGTAGGAACGCGCGAGTTCGGAGTTCAGGAAGCCAGTTGGGTTGAGGGAACACGCATACCCCCGGAGCCGGCTCATTGTAATATCAAGCAACCTTCTTCCGCCATCTGGCACCTGGACGAGCAGCGCACCGGGCTGCCCGGAGGCGGGACGGCGGTCCAACGGGACCGATGCGCGGTGGCGGAACGGCAAAACGCAGTCATTCGTCTCCGGGCGCTGGTGTTTGCATTGAGCCGCGTCGCGCAAAACGGCAGGGTCATCGTGACCCACATCTGCAGCGCGGGCGCGCGCGCGTGGCAGCCCGCGCTGAGGCAGATCTGCCGCCTTTTTGCCGTTTCCGGGCCGTAGGCTGCAGTCTTGCTCCGGGCGACGCTGGAGGGGACGTTGGGATTTGCGGAATGCCGAATACGTCGGGGGAGTTATAATCCAAGGGGTGTAGGAGGGTTCAGAGGATACTGGATCTCGTTAGGATTTGCGTGGGCGTGAGGATTGATCGAAGTGAGACGGGGGAACCCTCGCAGAGATCTTCCGCCTTTTATCGGCGTTTCCGGGCCGGAGGCCTCGACTGCAGTCCTGTTCCGGGCACTGGAGGAGACGGTAGGATTCGCGGAATGCCTTATGCAGCGGGAGAGGTAGAATGCTCTGAATTGATGAGGGTCAACAGGATCGTGGGTCTCGCTAGGATTCGCGTGGATTCATCGAAAGAGACTGGGTAGCCCGCGCGAATGTGAAACAGACATCTGCATTTCCGAGCTGGAGGCTGTGGCTGCAGTTTTGCTCCGGGTGTTGAAGGGGTCGTTGGGATTCGCGGAATGTCGGATGCGTCGGGGAGATATAATCCACTGGGTGGTTGAGAGTACAAAGGATCGTGAATCTCCGTAGGATTCGCTCAGACGCGCGTATTCATTGAAGTCAGATGGGTAGCCCATGTGGATGCGGAATTGGCCTTCTTCTGGCGGACCGGAGGCTGTTGCTGCAGGTTTGCGTCGGGCGACGCTGGAGGGGACGTTTGAATTTGCGGAATGTCGGATGCGTCGGAGATAATACACGGGATAGATGATGATGAACAGGATCGTGGATCACGCTAGGATTCGCGTGTGCGCGAGGATTCAAATGCAGAAAAGGCGCCTTTCTGCCTGCGTTTCCGGACCGGAGGCTTTCGGCTGCAGGCTTGCTTCTGGGAACGGTGGAGGGGACGTTAGGATTCTCGGGATGCCAGGTGAGTCGGGGAGATGTCATCCACTGGATGGATGAGGGTAATGAGGATCGTGGATCACGCTAGGATTCGCGTGTGCGCGAGGATTCAAATGCAGAAAAGGCGCCTTTCTGCTGCGTTTCCGGACCGGAGGCTTTCGGCTACAGTCTTGCTTCTGGGGACGGTGGAGGGGACGTTAGGATTCTCGGGATGCCAGGTGAGTCGGGGAGATATAATCCACTGGGTGGATGAGGGTATTGAGGATCGTGGATCACGCGGAGATTCGCGTAGGCGCGAGGATTCAAATGCAGAAAAGGCGCCTTTCTGCCTGCGTTTCCGGACCGGAGGCTTTCGGCTGCAGGCTTGCTTCTGGGGACGGTGGAGGGGACGTTAGGATTCTCGGGATGCCAGGTGAGTCGGGGAGATATAATCCACTGGGTGGATGAGGGTATTGAGGATCGTGGATCACGCGGAGATTCGCGTAGGCGCGAGGATTCAAATGCAGAAAAGGCGCCTTTCTGCCTGCGTTTCCGGACCGGAGGCTTTCGGCTGCAGGCTTGCTTCTGGGAACGGTGGAGGGGACGTTAGGATTCTCGGGATGCCAGGTGAGTCGGGGAGATATAATCCACTGGGTGGATGAGGGTATTGAGGATCGTGGATCACGCGGAGATTCGCGTAGGCGCGAGGATTCATTGAAGGAAGCGGGGCAGCCCGCGCAGATGTGGAACAGGCGTTTCCGGGCCAGAGGTTGCAGCTGCGGGTGACGCTCCACAGGAAGTTAGGATTCGAGGAATGCCGGATGCATCGGGGAGTTATAATCCACTGGATGGAAGAGTGTACAGAAGACCATGTATCTCGAAAGGATTTGCGCAGGCGCGAGTATTCGTCTAGGAGAGGCGGAAGCTAGTTTGTTGGATGAATGGATAGTATAGAAGTCATAGAACTGCAAAAGAGTGAAGTATAGTACGAAGAAACAAATGCTGATAGTTGGTAATACATTTGACGAAGCGCAAATGAATGGTTTTAAAGTCTTAAGCAAGGGTGGGAGTCCTAAAATCAAATAGTAGGATGAAAACCTTACAGTATTTGTTCTTGCCATCTTCCCATATGTAGTCACCATGTGTAAGGGAAATGCCTCAAGGTGCCTCAGATATAACGGTTGCAGTTGCTGGTGTCGACCTCACGCGTTACTCTGGGCCAGATCATGTAAGACGCTGATGACGGGTCGCAATAATGCAATTATTGGTGAGAGACGCGATGCAATCAACATCGATATGACAACATCGAATGAACTTGTCGGCAGTCAACAACATCGGAAATAAAGTACATAATCCCACCTTATGATTATTTGAATGGAAACAGTTCACGTGTGGAAGAAAATAAGAGAAAATAAACAATCTTCCAAATGAGCTTAAGAAGTGCACCAACTAATATTACAAGTTTTTAATAACCCTTAAATTTGCTCCTGACCAACGTTAATGCATTTAGAACAATTATGTAGCGTCATATTCCCTCACTGTTCTTGGTTTCTAATGAAATTTCCAAAGAAAATTTCGTGTACTCCGTGGTTTTGGTGAGTTTTATATTCTTATTAATAATTGTCACGTTTCATTCCCTTGTAAATCAATTTTTCGAATTCATTTTCATGATAATCGAATTGTCTGTACCAAAGGACTGTTTGATATTTTAAATATTAGAAATTCATCTTAAAAAGTCGACAATGGTATCAATTCTCTGCAGTAGTGCTGTACTTATGTGAAGGTGGATCGAGTATTATTTTCAGGAGAGGATTGCTGGCTACCTCGAACTAGTCGGTAGTCGTGTAAAGAGGATAAGGAAAGGTGTCAAGTTTTCTTCCAGTTGGCAGACGTTCGTTTTGAAATCGAACACGGCCCTGTCATCTTGGAGCGGATGTTGGAATCGCATCTTAATATCAAGTTTCCTTCAGATTTCTACCTTCACTCGGCGATCCCGGCGTTCCGTCGCTTTTATGTATCGCATTCCATGGTGTACTTAATGAAATTTAGCACCTGTGTTTATAAACATTAAGGTTGCCGACATTCAAACATTGGTATTAAGTTTTCATATTAAATTGATTTAAGGTTTTCCTTCCTTTAGCTACAGTATGCCATAGGAAAATATAAACGAAAACAAGACAAGAAAAGTAAGCGCTTACATTTTTTTCTAACTTGTATAAAAATAGTTTAGTGTGCCTAAGATGCATATATGAAGTGCAGTATTTATTAACGGCAAAAAAGTCTAAATTTTATTTGTAAATGCCATTAAACAGCAAATATTTTAATGATGAAAATATTGTATAAAACGTAACAAGTTAGGTAGCGCTTCTAGTAAGTATTTCAGAAATTTTATTCTTGGTACTCATTCCTGAGTTAGATAAAGGACGCAACTGACCCGTTGTTCTTAACCCCATGTTGATACAGAAAATTTTTTGTTGGGAATTGCGTCGGGTTTAATTGTGAAAGCAATAAGTAAATAGCGGGAATTATTTTTTATTAAATCATGAAATTTCCAGGCAGTCCTCAAAGAGAAGGAAAGTTACATTTTTGTTCACATTTTAGGCTGTTGATGTTATTTTATTAATTTTTTGACTTTTTGGAAAGGTTGTTGTAGTTATGGCATGTCAGTGTATTGCTGCATTTGATTTAACACATCTTATTAATTGATACTTATTTCATTTCGTGTTTTTAATTTAAAGCAGTCACTTCGTTTTCCGTCTATAGGCCAAACGCACGCAAAATTAGACTTTTCCATTCCAACGCACCTTGGTCGAACCCTCTCACCCAGCGTCGCACATCGGTTCGTTGTTTTAAAACTTTTTTTTTTCGGGAAGTCGTAAAAATGAGTCACGCATGAACACACTTACAATCACCAGCGCCACCTCCAACCCTAGCCCCTCCCCCGCCGCCAACGGCCGCTCTCATATTACGAGAAGCGAAATCGGTTTCCATTTCCTCGATCAACAGATGCGTCAGCCGGCGCGTAACACGGCGGCGCGCGTTTCATTTCGTCACCGCGTGGAGGTGCAACGCACCGTTGCCATCCAACTTCCTCCCCGCTCGTTTTGCATATTTCGCGGCGCCGCTTATGTGCTTGTAGTGCTGCACTCGGCCGCTCCTCCACCACGCGCTTGCAATTGGGGACCTCGACGCCGTGAAACACGTCCATCGCCCGGTGCGTTCGAAAATATTTTAAAATAATAATAATAGTAATAATAATAATAGTAATAATAATAATAATAATAATAATAATAATGTCTTTATTTCTGGCGAGGCTCGGGCTGTAAGGCCTGCTCTTCCGCCTAAGCACTTAAATATTTACATTTACATAAATACCATTGACGAGTTCGGACGGAAATAGTGATAACTGACACTTCACGTTACTTACGAAATTGCAACGATCGTATTAGCTAACGGAAGTGTGCTAGACATAACTAATGAAACATAAATTGTGAATGTATTTTCATTGTCAATTTTTTGCATTCTAAAGCTAACATGATATAAAGAGATCCCATGTTTCTTATTTATGTATATTTTGAGCTTCGAGGGTGACACGCTGCGATGTAACGGATCTCAATGAACTTTCATTGAATGCTGAGCATACTTTTGGGCATACTTTTGGCATACTTTTGGGGTGGATAAAATTGCATTTGCCTGTCTGGAGAACCGAGGTCGCTAAGACGGAAGGGCCGTAGCTGCCTCGGCTCGAAGGGTTGCGGGTTCGAATCCCGCCTCGGGCATGGATGGTTCTGTGTTCGTGTTGCCCATATGTGTTCTTCCTACAGTTCCCCTACTGTTAAAAACAATCACAGTAATCACTATATGACCAAGTTGTTAAACGCGACCTAAACAAATTGCATTTGTGTTTAAATACCAGAAGAGAACTAATGGATTTTAAGTCGAACAAGTCTGAATTAATTCTTAGTATTGCTGGTAAAAAAAAAATTATCAAAGATTGTTTTCTGAAGCACGGAGGAAAATTTGGACCGGTTTCGCTTAAATTTGGACTTCATTAGACAGAGGTTACTGACGCGTCAACATGAAGAAATACTCTAATAAGTGTAGAAGTTTCCTCCAAACGTATACATGTCCCTTCTAAGGCAAACGCACGTAATGTTTGATGCGTCACAGTTCGTGGCAGTAACAACTCCCAACGATAAAAGTATCGTAACCTATTCTTCCTTGAAACGTTATCTAATTAGTTTTGAAGTTCTAATATTATTTTAAATATTAAATTATAAATAACTTTCTGTAACTTTCTGTTTTCAAGTGCAGAAAAAAATATCGCAAAAAATTACACTTAAAAATTATCAAAACTATTCAATGTGGTATACGCATCCGATCCCTGAAAATTCATGTATTCGTGTTTTACTCTACCCTACTCGTACTTCTTACATTAACAACCCCAGAAGTTTTCCCATCTGTTCTCTAAATCAAATTAGTCCCTAAACGACTTCTATAAATGTAGGTGTTTCACAAGGACCAAATATTACGCACTATACCCTTGAATATTGTGATATTTATTTATTTGATAACCAATTTTTAAATATTAATATTTTCTATATGTACTTTTCTTACGGCGTGAAAGTAAGTATTTTTTCCTGCATCAAAGACTTGAACGTTCTCTTTAGGCAGAACCTCGGTCTGCTGCGCCCCATTCAGCGCGGGCGGGCCATCCACTGGGCTCTCGGAGCAAGTGTGCGTCCCACTGCGCACGCGCGTGTCCCGGCTCGAGCCCCGTGACGAGAGCTTCTCACGCGCGTCACGCTTTCCGGCCTTAAGGAAGCCTGCGCGTGCGTGCGTTCGTCGGCGCTCGTGTTGGCGATGAGTGCGTGGGCGAGCTGCGCGGTGCGTGGAGAGCCGTCGAAAATAGCGCGTGCGAGGGGGGGGGGGAGGACGAGGATGGGAGCGGGCCAGATCGAGGCGGCGGGGTGGGTGTGAATGGCAGAGGTGCGCGTGGGTTGGGGATGGGTGCTGGGGAAAAGGATGAGGTGGTGGCGGGGACTGAGAATGAGGATGATGAGGTGGTGGTGGGGACTGGGGATGAGGATGATGTGGTGGCGGGGACTGGGGATGAGGTGTGATGCAGGAGGTGGCGGGGACTGGAGATGAGGATGATGAGGTGGTGGGGACTGGGATGAGGATGAGGAGATGAGGTGGCGGGGACTGTGGATGAGGATGAGGTGGTGGCGGGGACTGAGAATGAGGATGATGAGGTGGTGGTGGGGACTGGGGATGAGGATGATGTGGTGGCGGGGACTGGGGATGAGGTTGATGAGGTGGTGGGGACTGGGGATGAGGTTGATGAGGTGGTGGCGGGGACTGGGGATGAGGATGATGTAGTGGCGGGGACTGGGGATGAGGATGATGTTGTGGCGGGGACTGGGGATGAGGATGATGAGGTGGTGGCCAGGGCTGGGGATGAGGATGAGGTGGTGGCAGGGGCTGGGAATGATGATGTGGGGACGGGGGCTGGGGATGAGGATGAGGTGGTGGCAGGGGCTGGGAATGATGATGTGGGGACGGGGGCTGGGGATGAGGATGAAGCGGCGTGGGGAGCTGAGGATGAGGTGTTGGCGCGGGCTGGGAATGAGGTGGAGATGGAGACGTCTCCCGAGGTGGCTGTAGCCGGAAGTTTGAATCGCGTGTTCTGTGCGCTGCAATTAGCGCTGCAGCCTGACCAGAACGGAAGCCACTCAGCGCGACCGAAAGAGGCGAAGAAACGCTTGGACCTGTCGACCAGCAGCCAGGTAATGGACAGGCTGTTGATTTCGGCCTATTTCGTTCTTCGAAATCATTCACCTTCATTACATTATGTTTTAGACAATGGCGACCTTCAGTTTCGCACTCCATTAATCCTAAAACTCGTGCAATATATAGCCTTTTGTTTGGCCCTAATTTGCATTTTTCTCAAGAAGTGAAACCTTTAATAACGGCTTCGAACCACATACATAATTTTCTTCTCATCTGATCATATCATTTTGAAAATTGTCAATGGTAAAGCGACCTGTTTTTTGGGATGGCAAATTTTGTGAAGAAACAAATCCTTGAGCGACGTACCCGAGTTAACCGAGGCAAATAGCATACAGTGTATATTCATTCCAATTGGAAGTAAAACAGTAAATACACGGCTTGTTATCGAATTTTATAAAGGAAATAATGTTTTGAAAAGCTGTATTACGTTCTTCTGAAGGTTTAGACTAAGCGTATGGCAAAACAACTGTCGCCTGCACTGAGCTTTCACTAATGTTGCGTCTTTGTTATTACTAGAGACCGGATTTAAATGTGAATATTTAATTTTGCCCTTTAGCAAGTGTTGCATAGTTTTGCCTGTTTTATTAATATAGCATCAAATGTTTGCAAATTTTTCATTATTCTGCATATTTTGCTTAAAAAGTTACTCGTATATTTTAGTACGATTTTGTTGATAAATTTAAATTTTTTTGCGTTTCTATACGAGGTTCTAGATCAATATATTGTGATGTGTGATATAACGTAATTCTAGTCAGATGTCTAATATCAATTTCCTGTACATGCGGTATCTGAGTTATGCATCATATTTAACAGGAATATCACGATCATTTGGAATATTACGAACCGCTAATAATCGGAAACCCCGATGAACTAACACACGTGATATGAACTCGCACAAGCCACAAAGGGGCATCTCCTACAAAGGTGTGCGAAAAATATTGCCGAAAAGAAAAGTGGCTACTAAGGTATTCTCGGTATTGTGTTCAAACGTGGTTCTAATGTTACATCGTGGAAACTAGTTAATAAGAACTAGATTCGTTCGAAATTTCATCGAGCAAAACAAGACTTGTTTTACGCTCTTCCTTTCAACGACCGATATCGGGAGTTTTAACGAACGCGCTCATGAGTAGAGCGTTTTCTAGGACTGCAGAGCAGCTTTGCGCACGCGCGTGTTCCCGTTAAAACTCCCGAAATCGTTTGTCAAAAGGAACTGACTAATCGAGTCTTTAGGTAAGGTGACAGATAAATGTACTGTATAATTTCAGAGAAACAGTGCTATTATGGACACAATGTTAAACGTTATAACCACCCGCCGTCGTCTCTGCCATCCCTGCCAGACCTGGTTGGAGAAAACCCCGCTAATCGACGGTAGGTTAGCGCCGGATCTCGCCATCCAGTGGGGGACGATCACCGCCACCACCCGATGAAAAAATATGCACTACACTAACGGACTAATGTTATCAATCAAGCATCGGTTCCCTCCATCACCATAGCGATCGCCTCTCCATTGCGTCCCACCATACCGGGAGCGGTAGCTCAGTGCTTCAACTTATGTAACGGCAGCGCCTCTGACCGGGAGGTCCTAGGTTCGAGTCCTGACGGCGGCAGGATTTTCGACACTAGCTTTTCAGCTAGGTCGAATTGAGTCGCTGTCTGGACGAGAATTCTAGCGGCCTGCTGGTAGTTTCCCGTGGTTTCTCCAATCAACACCAGGCGAATGCCGGAGCAGTACCCTATCAAACGGGCCACGGACCGCGCGCGATCTGTCCTTCCCATTCCTTGTCCTACCCTCTCCTCTTACACACACACGTACACTAACATGCACTACACTACCACATATCCCGGGAGACCGGTCGGGAGCTTAGAGCTTGTCCCGGCTGGGGCGGTGACCCGCTGGTGGGAGAGTCCTGGTTAGGGGGAAACCCCACTATCCGACGGTAGGTCGGCGCCGAATCTCGCCATCGAGCGGGGGAAGGTCACTTCCATCTCCCGAGAAAAAACATGCACTACACTAACGGGGCTAATGACCTGAGCCGTTGACGCGCCCGGAAACATGAAAAAAATCAATCAAAAAAAGCGTCCCACCATCTCATCGCCATCGCCTCTCACCATCACCACAGACATTCCAACGCATCGCCACCCGCCATCCCGGCAGCCATTGCAAAACCTCCGCCCCGGGCAAATCACAACAATCGTCGCCATCGCCGCCCGTGATCACCACTGTCATCGCGTCCGCCGCCGCCTCCACCTTCCCCTACATGACTCCCACCGCGGCGAGTGGCGGCGAGTGGCGTGCGCGAGCGTGCAATTAGCGGCGACGGCGCGGGGCCCGGCCCTCTTGGAAGGCTGAGCGCGCATTGGGGTGCTCGGAACGCACGCGCTGCTCCTTCAGCGATGCCCCGGATTACTCAGGGGAGCGCCCGCGTGACGCGGCTACACCGCTCCCACTCCCTCCCGCCGACGGCGTTCACCTTAGAGGCTCAGTGCATCAACTGATGTCACCGCAGTGCCTCTGACCGGGAGGTCCTAGGTTCCCACTCCCCACGGCGGCAGGAGTTTCGACACTAGCTTTTCAGCTAGGTCGAATTCAGCTGCTGTCTGGAGGAGAATTCTAGTGGCCGGCTGCTCTGATCGGTGGTTTTCCGTAGTTTCTCCGTTCAACAGCAGGCGAATGCCGGAGCAGTACCCTAACAAACGGGCCACGGACCGGCGCGCTCTTTCCTTCCTCTTCCTTGCCCTATCCTCCCCCCCCACACACATACACACTAACATGCACTACACTACCATATATGCCGGGAGTCCGGTCGGGGACTTAGAACTTGTCCCGGCTGGGGCGGTGCCCCGCAGGTGGGAGACACCTGGTTGAGGGGAAACTCCGCTAGTCGACTGTAGGTCGGTGTCGAATCTCGCCATCTAGTGGGGAATGATCACCACCATCTCCCGATGAAAAACATGCATACACTTAAGGAACTGATGACCTCGGTAGTTGACGCGCCCGAATCACTAATCAATCGTTCGTTCTTGAGTAATCATAATATCGTTCATCTTGTATTATCCGATCTTTCAATACTAAGCATCGTCCATGCCGCGCAATTTGCAGGTGACTCGGCAGCCTACTTAGCCGGCCATTCACTGATATTAGAAACTCATTGCTAATATACCCCAATCTCTTAGAGCGGGGCTACCAGACTTAAAATTCAGCTAAATCCTATAA
The DNA here is from genome assembly GCA_011170035.1 of Teleogryllus occipitalis. NCBI lineage: Eukaryota > Metazoa > Arthropoda > Insecta > Orthoptera > Gryllidae > Teleogryllus > Teleogryllus occipitalis. The sequence goes on from BLKR01002273.1 coordinate 181,253, forward strand.
AAATGACGATAAAAAATGTTTCACTAAGACCAACCAAACGGCTCTCTCAAACAACAATCGCTTCATAAACTGCACACCTCCACTTTCTATACCTGTCAAATACTTGGTCCATTCCAAGGACTCATCTAAGATGGAACCATCTCATCAACATCAAAATAATCCAAGCCAGAAATAAGTTACACCAGTTAAAACATTGAACATAGTCAATCGTACCGCCTACCTTCCGTTCAAAACAGCAATCATTATTTACAAAACGATCATAAGGTCCTTGCCATATGCAAGCTCAATCTGAATCAATGTTGCCTAGAAAATGTCAACAAACTTCAAATTATCCAAAATAACTTCCTAAGACAAATTACCAACGCCTACTGGTTCATCACAAATGCCAAACTCTGTAAAGAATGTCAGGGAGACTCCGTAGAACACAGAATAGGTATACCTCGCCACCAAATTACGTATCATACACTACCACATACTCGTATATCATACACTACCTCAGGTCTCTCATCTCTTTTACACTGCAAAATTCCCCCGCGCTGAACTGGAATCAAAAACCAATTTCCATTCCACATTTTTCACAGGAAATTCGCTGATTTAAGTTATTAATAGAATTCCTCAACCTACTTATATATTTTTTAATAAGTATTCTAAATTATATCACGTCTACTCTACATATTTATAGTTCTGTGTAATATTGTTCCATGTAAACTTAAAGCAGAAAAGTGTTAAAAAATTAAAATAAAAAAATTAAAAAAACATCGCACCCGCCTCGCGATGCGCAGTTTGGCTAAGTGCCTCGCTGCCCACGCCCATTCCAGGGAGCAAGCCTATTTCTAATCCGCTAGTGAGTGCATTGAATTGTTCATTATTTCTTTGTGCTTTGAAGTGTCCACTTACGTCGCCACGGGTATTACACTGTGTTATTATCACTGTGTTGTTCATAATGAGGGGGCGGATTTTGATAACCAAAATAATCGCCAAAATTGATCAATAAAATGCTCTTAAAATGTTTTTAAAATGCCCTAAAGACGAAGAAAAATGACGTAAGAGATGTGATTAAAACCCGTTCAGATGAACAACTTAAGCTGTTGGATATGTTACTGATGTAATCGAGGCTTTTTCTGTTAGTTCAAGTGAACTCGGGTTTCAAACTTTTGATTTGCACTGTTCTTTACTAGAAAATCTGTCTTTAGTTATCCCGAAATCGGTTGAACCGCCAATGACTCTGACAGGCGTCACAGGTACTTTAGATTACATACTCACAATGACGGTCATTATAACTTCTGAGCAAAGAAATCGAATAGGCTACCAGGTATAGGTAGTCAGGAACTGTATGGAAAAGATTTGTTGCATCTCGTAAATATTATTTGAAGCAAATACCATTAGAATGACATTAAAATCGATTAAATCATCGAAAATGCTTTAAAAATGACGGGAAAGGTCAAAAAACGACTTATTAGCCGAAATCCATAACAAAAATGCAAAACTATGACGTATAAAATCGGGACATTTTCTTCAACATAAAATGTGATTGTTCTAATGTGAAAAGGGGAAAAAATGACATTTCATTAAAATCCGCTCCCTACTCATAATGATGGGAAAATGGGAACTAGAATATTCACAAATGAACGAGGACTTCACAAAAGTATGGGGACGTATGTTGAATAATGCAAATTAATTTTTTGTTCTTTTGCCATTTTAATCTGTATATTATAAATTATAATGTATTGATGAAAAGTTTTCATCAGTCTGAAGAAAAGAGTGTGATGAACTTGAATTCTGAATAATTTGCCATTCATGAGTTACATTTTAAGTAAGACAATTTAATTGGAGACCTAATGTGCTACGTGAAGGCAATTGAAAGATTAGATCTATGACGAGTGAAGACACGTTCAGCTGGTGGATGTTGTGCGAGATCTGAGATCTGCTAGAGTAATGAATATAAAAATATATTAATGTATATCCTCTACGTATATCCTCTGCATTTTGTTTATTATTTATTCGCAAAACATTCAATAAAACTATTGTTAATGTTTGGTAACAATATCCCGTAGAAACGTTGTCATTTGTAATTTTTCTTGCTGTATATTTTATTACCGAATACAGAAATCTAGGAATGAAAATCTAATGAACAGCCTGAGTTAAAAATTACAAGAAAAATATTGTTCACGAGAATGTTTTCGTTTTTGCTTCTTTATGTTCAGAATAATTGATGAAATTATTTTATGTAATTGATGCGCATTTTCAGTGGAAGACTAAGGGTTGGAATTAAAAAAAGATTTTAAATGAATTAAAATATTTTATATTCAAATTTCAATATTAATGCTGCTTTCCGCTATTCAAGCTCTTTACCACAACAGTGAATGGTTGATGGGCTCTTCAGAATTTGACTCTTCACTTCTCCTTTGGGACGGTAAGAAGTTGATGGCATTTTTACTCAAGATGCTCGCAAAAAATCGCCCTAGAGCGAAAACCCTCACATGCAAACAGGGGCTTTATGCTCTCTATTTAGAGTCCATAAATGCTCGCGAACGAAGTAGGAACTCGTGTAGGGGGCTTTGAAACTTGCCGCGATACTCAACCGAGAGCTACCTTTTACAGCCAATCACAGTCGAAATGGCCGCATCGAGATTTCTGGCACTCGATCTTTTAAAAGTTGGGAACTAAAGTCTCCTCAGGATTGAAATACTCGAACCCACAGGATGAAATAAAGGGCTAAAGTAGGTGGAAGTTAAATTATGCACTTGCAACTACAAAGAAATATCACCAATGTTGTACAGTAGTATTAAAAAGTGTATATCCTGGCAGAAAAGCGACTTACAAGAAGAAAGACGATTTGCAGAGTCATTTGATAATGCTCTTACGTGCTATATAAACATACAATGATTTTTCTGTGTATATCGAGTGTATTGAGCACATTTTTCTGTGTAGGTGATTATTTATATATTGAAGTCATTATTATTGATGCTTAAAATTATTATAAGAAACCTTCCAGAGAACACGCACCGCGAACTTATAATTCGCAAATGGCCTTTTGTCGAGACTTTAATACAGTGTTTTGATTGGTGGTCCTCCATAGTTTACATTTTACCCTTAAAGGTTTGAGTGGTAAGAGTTACAACAAGCAGATATTATCCAATACATTTTTGTTCTGAACTCAGAATACTAGATATTGTCTGCGTTTCGATTTCAGTTAATATATATTTTTGGTCCATTTGAACTAAAGCTTTAAATTTCACCATTTTTATCCACATCGACGTACGATTTAATTTTTTAATACCTGAGGTATTGTACTTGTTTTTAAAGATGAAGAAATAACGTACTGCACAAATATTTTATCAGCAGTTTTTCGTTCTCATTATTGAATCCAGAGATGCTTCAGACAAACACAAAGTTGATTATAATTATTTATAATATTGTGATCCCTTAATGATCCTCATAAGACATTGAATTTAAATGTGTACTAAAATGGTTTCCTATATTATTTCAGTAGTATAGATATCTTTCGCGGCTCTCACACGCCACCAGGTCTCTAAAGAAAGAGAATTTCACGGAGACGTGAAGAATCGCACTTTCACTTTAAAAATATAAAGGATTTGTTTAAAAAACGCAGCTAAATATTCATGCAAATGCAAACCGCAACACTCGGCCGGATTTTTGAAACTATATCGTTAAATAACTCCTAAACGAAGCGTTTTAGAGCCTTAAAATCTAAACTATTAAGGCCAAAGGCCTCATTGAAACGTTCCTCACACCATAATATACAGGATGAGATCTTCTTGAACATACTATTACATTTTTTCTGGTTCGACGCTTTTCGATTCGCGCCCACCTTTCAGAACCTGTAGAATAGGCAACTGTATGTGAAATTAAACTAATTACTTGATATTCTACGCGATTGAATTACACGGGTGTACCTCTCTGCTCGGTTATAACGTTAAATGAGAATAGTTTGTATTCACAAGGGTGTATTGTATTGTTATCAATTACAAGGAGACAAATAGGACAAGTGATGGAGGATAATTGGATCTTGAGGAAGAAGACATATTACAGGCTTAATGTTGAAATAGAAAAATAGGGAAGAGGGTGGGGTTTAACATGCGAGAGTTCTCTCACGGGTAGGCTAGTTTAAAAAATATTTGTATAGCATGCAGTAGCATTTTCACTTACGCATTTGCACATACTTTCGAACTGAACAAAAATAATTTGTATGAAGTTTCTTTTTGTTTTTAACTTACTTTTCAGATTAAATATGTGAGCAACAAATAATACGCGAAGACACTTACAAGGTTCATTTTTTTTTGTAAGAATGTATCAAGATACAGGAAGTTCAGTGCAGTAGAAACATCTAAACGTCTTCTAAAAATTGCTAAGTACTTTATATCACCACTGCAGATTGTACGTAATGGAAAGATGTCGCTTTTGCACAAACTTGCCAAGAAATCATAAGACACAAACTCCCGTTAGGGTTTTACTGCTGCAGAAGGAATTTTCTGCCAAACTTCGTCAAACTGATTCAAGATGAAACAAAGAAACCTGCTGGGGTGGCTCAGGGCATCCACTGATTTCACCGCAATACCTCTGACAAGGGGGTCCTAAGATACGAGTCCTGACGACAGATTTTTGACACTAGTTATCGCTAGGTTCAAATTCAGCCGCTGTCTAGAGAATTCTAGCAGCGGGCTGCTCTTATAGGTTGTTGTCGGCCTTGATTTCTCCGATCAACACATCTCACGTTAACATTGTGGATAATTCGGAAACTGTTCCTTCGCCTTCCATATGCCGTTCCCTTCAAATACCGTTCAATTTACGGTATTCTAGTAGGATACAAGTTTTGTTACTTATGACGTTCAGAAAAATGTTCGAAGAGTATCCCCATTCCATAACACAGCTTCTCAGAAACGTTCAGTTGGTTTCCAGTATGAAGCTATTTTGATTTTTAACAACGATTTAAAAAGTGAAATTATCGCACTAATCCAACTAGGATGTATTATTAAAGGATAAGTTTATTTATAATTCATTTTCAATTATAATGAGTTGCGTTAAACATGCAAACTGTCTTAACTCGCCTTTTTCGAGACATTTTTTCAAAATAAACTCGCTTTTTTCGATATTCCTAAATTTGCTTGCATATTCTACTTAGACTTTTTTTTCCTAGGGCTTGTATCCAGCCGACAGCCGGTTGCCCTTTACGTCCCGAAGGGACGCATATTTGACCATACACTAGACAAACACTTGCGGGCTCCTCTGATCTGGGGTCAGCAGAACGCGAGGCCCTCCGCGACAACACACACACAAAGTCAAGGGACAAACAGCCATGCCCAATGCGGGACTCGAACCCCCGACCCTTTGGACCAAAGCGCTGAGTCGGTACTCGCTCTTAGCCACCTCGGCCATCCAGGTCGGCTTCTACTTAGACTTAAAGTTTTTAAATCCATACCCCTCATATTTTTCTCTGAGAATCGTTGTATAACGGAACTTCAACAAAATAAAAAAGATGTTTGTAAAGAACGTGGCGATATAGTCTAGAGTGATCTGTTCCAAAGCCCCTGACGCACACCTGACCCGCACGGCTTGGCAGCCCAAAACGTCGCCCTACTAACCCTGGCGGCGCTGGCCGGCGGCGCTCGTTCGAGTCCCGTTGCAGGCCCGCCAGACGCCTGCGCGCGTGATTCACCCCGCTGCGCCGAGGTGCTGGGCGCTGCGCCACAATGCGCAGGCGTGGGCCTCCCAGCCTTGGCGCGCCACCGCCCCCCCCCCACCGCCCTCTCATGCTTTCTTTGTTGCAAAAGGGAGCGGATGACAAAAGGCTGCCGCAACGGATGCCTCCAGACACAGGAGTTTCCAAAGTGGAGGGTGTGGTTCCCCGGTGCTGGGAGGGTCATTGCGTTGCGAATGGGTGGGAGAAACAATGCTTTTCGATTTCTTTCGCCGTGACCTTGGTGCTGTGTCAATAACGTAACATGACCTTGTGGATATGGGTGGTGTGAAACTGTTAAGCAAAACGAGAAGTCGTTTAAATTTGAGAGGATAGAATGAAATATTTTCTCATCAAATTCTTACGTTTTCTTTGCGCCCTGTACTTACATTAAACAAACATTGCATTAAATACTAGTAGTATTTGTGGCTTCCATAATATGTATTACACTTAAAACAACATTGGTATGGTTATCTACAAATATATTAAATTTTGCTGAAATGATGGTGGAAGTTCAATAAAACAAAAATGTTTCTGTGAATTAAATTAACCTCAAAACAATCACCGTGTAGTTTCTTCAAATGTCACTGCTTCATTTTTAGCGAGTTTTAAGCATATTTTAAATAAAATAAACCGCAGAAAGCGCTATACCACTATCATACCAAAAACCATTTTTTTAAATTTTGCTGAACGAATAGTAATGCCCACTTGCTGATGTATAATTTCTAAAATGTATTACGTCAAAAACAACTGTTAGCAGATGATGTTTCTACTAAGGAAAATGTTTCTAACAAGTCTGTAACAGAATTTTCTTCTGGATGAAATGAAGTTACATCCAACCTTCCATTACTTTTGACTTGCAACGAGAAAAAAAACAACTTTTAATGGACTCCCTGTGAAGTTGTACGATGTAGACGTGCGTGCAGAGTTGACATCAGGTAACATTAGAGTTGCATCATTGTACCCTGGCCCTGTTTACATCCCGTGGGACAGTTGTGTTGTGGGACGTCTGATTCTGAAGTCACAGGCGTCCGGGCGACACTTTGTAATGCTAATCTCAAAAAACTTTTTCGTCCCGCGCAAACCGGTTCGCTCTGTGTTGGGCATTGTGGTCTGCAAGGCGTGACGTTCCAGAGCGGCGGCCCTTTGAAGAAGATAGCTTTTTTTACTAGATGTCGTCGGGTCAGGGGCGAATGAGGTCGCACGCTAAGGTGGAACGAACAGAGTAGCATCCCAGGGTGCCTGAAATTCGCTTTTTGTTTCTTATCCTGTAATTCATTTTATATTATTTTCTTCAGTTTGTTGCATTAAATCACACGTATTACTTCATCATCATCATCATCATCATCATCATCATGGCCATTTCTGACCACGCTACACGTTCTTTCAAGGCCCAGTCATATTCTATTCTGGAGAGAGATTAACGTGTCATTATGGGGATCAGCTTTTTGGCACTATCACTTCGTGAGACAAGGTTGTTAAGCCTTTAATTTTTAATTATGAGGTGATAGGATGATGATGAAGGGTAAAGGGACGATCACAAATACAACCATGCCTAAGCAGGCCGAAGACGACTGCTGCAACCGCCTACGCCAGGGGGCTTTATTATTATTATTATTATTATTATTATTATTATTATTATTATTGTAAAACATTGTACAATATTGTACGACTAACATATTCAAACTGATCCACGATAGAGGCAAATATACCGGATATTGTTATTCGGGAATTGGAGAAAAAGCATGTCTACTTGTAGACGTGGCTATGCCGTGCGATCAAAATGTCGTAACCAAGGCGGCAAAGAAACACCTTAAATACAAGAGTTTGGAAACCGAGATCTTCCGACTGTGGGGGTTGAAAGCACACGACGTCCAGATAGTTACCCGAGCTCTAGGATTGGCTCCGCAAAATTTGTGTAAGAACTTGGCTGAACTGCCAGGTTATTCAAAAGACTGGGAAGTGCCAGACATTGATTTATTAGGAACAGCCTACATTGTCCGCAAAGTATTGTAGAGGCACTGGCTAGATCTCGTTAGGAAGCTGGTTGCAACCTGGAGTAATTTTATATTCAACCGACCTATAACATCTTTAGTCGTGAAGTAAAGGAATAATAGTCACCAAAAGTCTTAAGTGATTGTTGGAATGCAATTTACTATCTAAAAGCACCCAAAGAATTTCGAGCATTATTTCTGAGTGTTACAGAAAAAATGAATAAAAACTAAAATCTAGACTTGGGCGTAGTCCTATACCAAGAAATATTTCCAACATAAATTTTAAAAATATTTGTTTCAAATAAAGTACTAATACCATTTCTTATTATGTTGTGCTGGTAGGAGCATATTTAGGTTTGGTTTTATTTAAAAAATCTACTTTTCGTTTTCATTAGTTCTACCCTCGCCCAGTGAAATTAAAATTCGTATTCGCATTCAACACATCCAATTCATTTGCGTTAGAGTACCGCGTCGTTATTTCTAGTCACGTGACGTTACATTTGGATGCCTTCTCTTGTTATGTCGACGGACAAAAGCGTATGAAGTACGTGTTTTTGCAGGCATATTTGTCGAAACGTTATAATAAAAACATTGTTCTACTGGGCGTTTTGTGCTCCAAAAGCCAATACGTTATTCTCTTGCGCGTGGCGGTAATGCTTGACAAACTCGGGGGCAAACCATCGCTAACGCAGCCTAATCGATCATGTTGACCTCGCCCAGGGCGCGATCGTTGATCTGTTAATGTGATTTTCATTTGACGGTGCATGAATAGAGCTTTTTGAAAACCGGTTAAACCGCCCCTTTGTCACGCCGCAAGTACGCTTGGAGGGAGAAAGAGAGAGAGAGTGAAGGAGAGGGAGAGATTGGGGAAGAGGGAGCAAAACAGGCAGGGGAAGGCGAGAGAGACAGGCAGGGATAAAAAAGAGGTGGGGTGCACACAGATCCGGAAGGCTGCAGGAGTGATGGCAAAGGGGGCGTGGCAGGAAAGGGGAAAAGGGCGTTGTTGCTGACTTTGTCTTTTAGTTCGAAGGCCCTGTTCACGCGGGGTCACCGCAGTTCTTCCTGGAAGGGAATGACAGTACATGAATTAAAGATTGCGGTAGAAGAGGTGAGTGCTAGATGACGGGAGCTACAGATTTGCAACACTCTTCCAAGATTTAGTAAATAGTGCTGATACTTCGAACAATTTACTCATTTAACACGGTTACGCAATAACTAGGTCACATCAATTATTGAGCGGAACAAACCTTTTGCCTCAATTGACTTAGCCATAAAGGTGACATTGTGGTGAGAACTAAATTCTTTCCCGATGTTCGTTAGAGCGACAAATTTTCTTGAAAGAAATTTGTTAATGCAGGGGTTCTCGATCTTTTTTTGGCTCATATCACGGCTCACTCTTTTCGCCGTGGGAACCTTCCCGGCTCCCCGTGGAGTAGTCGTAAACCTGTTTGCATTCAGACTTCTAACGCTCGGAAGCAGTCACGAACTCGAAGGGATTTTCAGCTTCGGCTCATACGAAAAATGAAAGCCTGAAGCTTCGTTCTGTCCATGAATACTTAAGGACGTTTGTCTGCAATTCTTCCCCGTGTTGAAACATACTGCAATAGTAATGGAAGTCCTATCTCCCATTTAATTACATGTTATAATTATTGACAGCTTTTTAATTGGTTAGTTTGTTACATAATTGTGTTGTCTTAGAATGTCAATGTTCATAAATTAATACATTGTAATATTCAATACACGTATTGGTAGTGTCAAAAGAAAAAAAACATTAATAAGGGATAAAGGAAAATGAAGATAAATATAAAAAAAGTCAGTACAATGTATGGGTACTTCCACCACTATAGATATATGTACGATATAATACAGAGAACACACATTGCATAAGTGTAATTGGTTCTCCTGTTTTAGAAATTTAACTGCACATGACACAGCAAAAGTTGTCACTGGTCTGGATACAAGGATAATGTTACTAAAATGAACAAATCGTTCATGGCATTCATGAGTGGCACATTTCAAGTTTCAGTATTATAGAGAAAATTGGATTTGAAAACTGCTATCACTTGCCGAGTCACTCACTTGGTGAACACGGTATTTAGCGGCTCACTCTCTAACCCTCTCCGTGCCAATCTTTTTTATTGTAAACGTCAAATTGCCGAACGTATGAATTATGTCAGGACTCAAACAACGTCAATTTTAAACTTGTGCCAACACTCCATGTCGTGAAGGAAATATAGCTTAAAAATTCTGGCAGCTAACATCGCAATACTCGTAATAATTTATTACAACTTATTACACGTTGCATTTATTACAACTTATTACACGTTACATAAAATTTATAAATTTTATGTAACAAAAAAACGTGGGTTTTCCTAACCCTTGTTTAGATTTCCAGGAAGGAAATCTCAATTTCTAGGTCAGGCATTGACGAATCTTCGCATTCTCAAGGGGCCCCGCGCTCGTCCAAAGCCCCCTCCTACGCAGGAAGAGGCGTCGTCCAAACAGCGCGACGCACGTGCGCAAGAGCCCCCCAGCTCCAGTTGAGATGTCGGCCACGCGCGTCTGCTGGCGTGCGCTACACGGCGAAGCGCCCGACATGGCACGCATAGGCCGCGACTGGGCCGAACCTCGGGAATCCGCAGAACAATTGTTTAAAATTTGTAGAAACGATATTTTATTCATAACTAGAAGATACAAAGAATAGTTGGTATTTTTTTAAAAATGTATAACAATAGAATACAATTTTTTGAACGAATTAAGCTTTTTTGTCCTCTATTATTGGAAGTACTCTGCTTAATTGAAATTTGAGATTTTTTTCTTAATTTGTAAAGGAAATGTGTGTATATGTATTGCACGTAAAAGCAAAAACTACTCGATGGATTTCTCTGAAATTTTCCTTCTTTGTTATCATTAGTAAAAGGGGTGTTTAAAGAGTGGTTTGAATTAAATCGGACATGTGAGGGGGCGTTGTTGATAATAATTTACTCATTATCTATAATTTTGTTAAGCGTTTAAAATGTTTTGCAACTTTAATGGGGATATTTCTTATTGTTGAATTAATTGAGCATTTTACGACTAGGCTGCACAAAATGTAACTTCATCTAACTAAATAAACACCAATTGCTCGTGTACAACGAACCACAACAAAATGTACGGGGAAATTAATACACCTTAAAGTATTAATCTTATAGTAATTTAATGCAAATATGAGAAAGAAATTGGCTTTTGATATAAATCAAATATTGAGCTGCAATGCCTCAATACATTCCCGTGGAGATAAACTTCCTTCCCCTGACCTGCTCTTATAAAAATCGCGACCATTAAAATGTGTGTTTTGCGCGGTCGGGGCTCAAGAAAGTGTACATATTGCCCATCGCACTCATTTTAAGGGGAGATGTGGTTGAAATTTTGAAAATTTACATCTTACATTCAAATAACTTCAAATTTTGCCAGAAGAAGTAATACATTATACTTATGTACCCTACAAATTTTTGTTACTCTGCTGTTTTTAGTTTTGAAGAAAAAAAATTTTTTTGAATTTTTTTTGAATTGCTTATTATTATATAAAATGCTCTACGTTCCACATGAAGCAACATTCATCACTGAATTTTTTATGAATTACTCATAAAAGGTATATAATTACATTCATGGAATATAATTAAAATAAATGAGAGTGTTTTTGAAAAAAAAAAAAAATAAAATATACAGTTATTACCTGATGGCTATAAAAACACACACACAAAAAAATAAATATTTTTAATTTAGTAATGAATGATTATAACACAAAGAGCTTCCACAGTTCTATGAAACTACATTTTCTTAAGATGTTCTAAAAGTTTCATTGAAATATATTAAAAATTGTAGAACGTGGAGCTTTTTGAATTCCATAAAAGGTCAGGAAAGTGAAATGCGGGAAATTGAAAATGAAAATTTAACTTTGTACAAATGAATTTTATTTTATCTACTTCCATTTAAAATTCTCCAGAGCCATACATAGTACCCTCAACCACTTTTCCCTTTTCTTCTCTAACTGTTTTTGTCATTTTGAGTTGTTTTTTTTGGCACTTTGAAAACCTGGTTGTGCAGCTACTTCACTTTTCTGAAGACGGCGTTTATCCCTCATTGCACTTATTTTCTTCCCTTGAGGTGTCATGTTAATGCCAGTTATATTTGATCTTATCTTTTCACTTGCTTCACACCCCATATTAAATTGAGAAACTGCTGATGTGACAGCAATTTCTATTTTCTTCTTCGAAACAAATATTTCTTTAGGGCACTTATTCCAAATTAATTAAATATCAAGGCTGCCACGCTATCAAGGCTGCCACACTTTCTGAAGTTGGATACCTTGTTTTTCTGTAGCTCATTTGTTCCGGAGAACTTCTATATAAAGTTCATGCCGGGAAATTCAAAATAAAAATACATTCAAAATTTCTAGTAGATGTAGACGTTTGGAAACTGAAAAAGGGGGCGTGGCCATCGACGCATTGAGATCTTTAAATGCTCGCAGAAGCCATTTAAATCGCGATAACGAAAAAATAAAAACACCAAAATTAACCACACATTCCATACAAAATTATCACATCAAAAATAAAATAAGCCGTATTTTTCAAAATTTTTTGCCAATTTTCACCCACTCCTCCCCTAAAACGAGCTGTTGAGAAAGAAACAAAAACTTGTTTGAATAAACTTTCAAGAGATTGAGTATTAAGTTAGAAAATTTCAATGCCGAGACAATTTTCTACTAAAAATTTTTAAACGGAACACATTGTCTCCGAATCGTATTATCTTTCCAATTTATGTTAGGTTTTTGTATGACCCCCAGAAACAGTTTCTGGAGTGTTTAGTTCGATTCGAGAAGCTCTCTCGCAATCCAAACATCCGGAAACCTGGACACGGTTATCGCTATTGAAGTAAGAAACAGTTTTTATTCACAGGAAACACACCATCATTGTTTTCTAATGATTAATTGTGAAATAATTTTAGCCATTGTAAGATATTCGCATGAACAATATTTTGTGCTCATAAGATCCCAATACATGAATGCATATCGAACCTGAAAATACATTTGGTTTTAGATCAACACACAAAACACAAACGGAGTTTCAATGAGATCACAAGTCTTCAAATCTGAAAACTAAACTACTGTCTTTATTATTTACACGAAATAAAACTTCATATCTTCTTTAATAATCTAAAAGAAATGTGCATTGCGCTCAAAAGACTCTGCGAACATGTATTCATTTTTAGACTGGTTGTAGGGAAAAGACCTCCTGTGTACGCAGGGTACCGCAAAAAAATTAAAACATTACTGACTTCTAAATCTATGTATTCTTTTTCAAAATTGATATTATACTAGCAAGTTGATCGAGATTCTGAATTCAATGTGAATCCAATATTTGTGGGGGGTACGTTACATTATGCTCATATTGCATTATTGAAACTTTGTGAAAACGAACTCTTTATTTTTTACTTTACACCCTTCATTCGAATTCACTATACCGTTATTACAAATACTGTAGTAAATGTCACATTTTATTAATATCTCTGGGATTTTTCAACATTACAATTATTTATCTGTTTCAAATTTCTCATGAACTCTTGACTCTTCTTCTCGGTACAACTAATTCGACAAATGAAGTTATAAAAAGCTGTATAAATGTTTTCCAAATTTGGAAAATTGCTTTGCAGTGAAAGCATAAAAATTTTCCGTGAACGCATAATCTAAATTTTCTCATATATTGATCAATTGTACTTTCTCCCTACAGAGTAGAGAAAGTTACGAAATGCCGCGCGAAAAACGGCGAATTTTCTGCAGAAAAAACGCATATTACAAGGCCCTTGTGACGAAAAATGGATAAATCAACTTGTTAAGTTTAGAAAAAAAATCCTCCAAATCCATGTTTTGTGGGTGGTTGATAGCAAACAATCGAGAGACGGCAAAAGTCTGTCTGTCCGTCCGTCCGTCCGTCCGTCCGTCCCTGAACAACGCTAGCGGCTAAACCGTTCAGCCGATTTTCATTAAAATTGATACTTCCCAATCGATCTGGCTGATGACGCAGCCCCTTGAATTTGAAAGCGGTATTCAATTTGGGGGGTACTTTACATGAAGCCCCTGGGACATTTTTGAAATGTTCAAACTAATGGCTCCATAATTTTTTATTACATTTTGTTGTTGGATAGTGGAAGTGCGTTTAAGAGAATAGTGCAGGTCTCATGTTCGTTGAAAACTGATTTTTCGAAAATCGCAAAAGATCAAAATTATTTCGAAGTCTTCCTACAACTAAAATATTGAAATTTGAGATTTTTTCCTTTGATGAAATCTATTCTTTAAAGATAAGATTTTAAAATAAGATCATGTACAATTTTTCGAAAATTTTAGTATTTTCCGCGTACGTTTCCGTGAAAATACGGGTGAGAAAGTACGCGCTGTTTTAGCACCACTAGTATTCTTTAAAACTGCCCTAATCTAGACATTAGGCTCTTCTCAAATAATTGCAAGCCCCTGTCCAGGTTTATTATGATAATGTGGTACTGAAGTACGCATGAGAAAAAGTGAAAATCTTGTACTTTCTTTCTATAGAGAAAAGTTCGCATTCTGTTAAAATATAATTATATTATATTAATATAATATATTAAACCCTATATTATATATTTTTATATTATATTGTATATTACATTATATTTAAACTTAAAAAGGATCGACCTCTGAAAACGAAGAAAATATATTGAAACGATTGTGTTCCATTTATCATAGGTTTTATTGTATTTAACTGCTTTTCTATGAGGTGACTAAAATAGAAACCGCTTTAGCCGAATGGTTACCGTCGTAGATACCCTGTCGGCTTGCTAACGTTGTGTGTTCGAATTCAGGAGGTGAGTTTTTTCCTTCCATTATGGTGTGATTTCAGTAGTAATTTTGCCAATATTGTGTAATTAATAATAATTTTTGAAAAGTCTTAGGGGTCCTAAAAAGGGTCGGTTTTGTCGTCCATCAGTACGACGACCAGAAGCCTCTGTTCTCTACTACCTGACTGAGGCGCCGGTGGAACTATTTTCGACGAACTCTATATATTTTTGAAAATTGATAAAGTTAACTTTTCAAAACTACAAAATTGAAAATAGAGATCTTACTGGTTGAAAACTCCTTTCCCAATTCATGTAATAGTATAATATTGTGGAGCAGTGACAAATTAGAGAAGAAAGTATGTGCTGTTGTAGTGCAACTACTTCGTTGTTTACATTATAAGCATTATAATTTCTTTAAGAAACAATCAATCAACTATTTGCAGATAATTATAATATTGTTAGCATTATATCATTCAATTTTAGGTTACAAGTTTTCATGAATAACGAATGCAAATTTGACCGGCAATTCTCTTAGTTGTGTTTATTGGTTTTAAAAATCACGTAGTTACTTGCTTAATACTACGCGGTTCTGTATTTCAGACTGGTGTTTCGCGACCGGTTACTGTTCAGTCTTATCGCGTAATGTGGAGATCACCTTGAAGATATGGGAGGGGGACAACATAAGCACTTCGCCGAATAGAAGCTACTTCGCGAGCCCTACACAATAGGCATACGAATCGAAATATTTCTAACTAGAATCAACTACAGAATAGTATCGCGCTGATGATGACTCTGCATTCTTATCAAGAATGTGAGTTTGCTGTAACCTGGAGTAAATGTAGTATGTCATAAGAACAATAAATTTCAAGATAAATTTCATTCTACAATACCCCTCATCGACGCTGTAAGGTACCTCTGTGATAGCTCCGTGGATTAAACGCGTAGTAGATAGATAGATAGAAATTTATTCTACAATTGGATAGAGGAATGGACGCCAGATCAAATCCTGCCGAATAGGAATTTTTTTTACCTGATTCCTGGAACACATTAATCACTGTCATCACGAGAGAGACATTCCAAAATTCTTGCAAGGAGGAGCAAACTTGTTTTTGTAAATGCTAATCTTATATATTATTTCTCAAAGGGCTGTTTGGTCTTTTCAATAAATTGGGCGACATACGAAACCGATCTGTATAAAGAAGCAATGGATTGAAAAATCGTGTTTCTTTTCACCTGTACATGGGACATTCGTATTGAAAAAGTGCGTTAAAAATACGTAAATATAAAAAAAAAACGCAGATTTCGGGATCAGCAGTTACTGATTGCCGCGCGATCTTTCGGAAGAAAATTACACTGTCGGACGGTGGCGGGAACACACAGCGTTCAGCTGTGCCAGAACCTGTGTTTGCCAGAACCAGTACGCGTGTGTGATACGTGTAAGCACGTAAATGTGATTTTCTACATTGAATAGAAATCTTGAAATAGAAGAGGTTAGTGAATCTTAATTTTTGCATACAATAATTATTTTATTCAACTTATTCCATCAACTTATTTATATATGTAGCCTTTGAATGAAGGTTAGAGAAATACAGTATTATTTTTTCACATATATTACGTGTATTCAGAATGTTCACGTTCACAGCGATTTTGTTTGTTTCAGTTTTAGTCTAGGTTGTATAAGCATGTGAACGTGATCTTCTACATTGAATAAAAATCTTGAAATTGAAGAGGTTAGTGATCTGATTCCATCAACTTATTTATATGTAGCCTTTGAATGAAATAACTATTCACTTAATTGCCCTACATTATTAAAATGTGTTGTTTGGTAAAGTGAAAATTTTGTTTTCTTCTGCAGGTTGTGGAGTAAATTGCAGCCACATTGGGGTATTATAGAAAAGAAGAAAAGGTTAATAATTCATATAGTGTGAGTGGTAATATAATTATATATTGTGTATGAATGCTGTTAATTACACTACATTATGTACATAAATTAAATGGAATATCATTTACAATAACATTATTAATAAATGTGTGTGTTTGGAAAGTGAAAATTTTGTTCTCTTCTACAGTCAGTATGCCTCGAGGTAGAAAAATGACGATGGCTTCGGAGCGTAGAAAGAGGAAGCAAATTATGTCGGAAAGAACTCCTGAAGAGATAGCAGAAAGTTCTGAACGCCATTATCAAAATCGTGCCAAACGCCAATGTCTTGAGACCGAACAACAACACAGGACCAGACTTGATAAACAAAGGCAAAGACAGAGGGAGCTGCGACAGAAGGAATCACAGGCGGAAAGGCAGCGGCAGCTACGCATGAGTTGAACCCAAAAAACTGCACGCAGGTTTGTTAACAGATTGTGTGGAGCAAGATATTGGTTGGGTAGAACAAACCATAGCGACTGTAATGTAGATGAATTTTCTTTGGGAGAAATGAATGAACAGTGTGAGTTTTGTGGGGCTTTACATTTTGCAGCTGAGAAAACAGGTGGGGGATTCAGTAGTTGTTGTCATAAAGGGAAAGTGAGTGAGGAAGTTCTATCACCCATTGAAGTGCCTGATCTATTAAAAAATTTGATAACACGAGGTGATGAAAAATCTAAAAATTATCTGTTGCATATTAGAAGTTATAATAATGCTTTAGCATTTGCATCAATTCAGACAAATTTATTACAATTTTCCAATAGTAGAGGTCCTTATTGCTTTAAAATCCACGGGCAGATTTATCATTCTATTGGAAGTTTGCATCCTGCTACTGGTGAGCTTCTATCGTATGCTGGATTATTTATTTTAGATACTGAAGAAGCATTAGAATATCGAATGGATAGGGAGGCAAATAGGCATTGTCAGAAAGAGCTTATGGGCACCCTAATGAACTTGCTGCATGATATTAATCCATATGCATGTTTGTTTCGTCATATGATAAATGTTGAAAAACATGTACCAGCATACCAATTGACTTTTTCCGAAAAGAATTGTTTTGACAAAAGGCGATATAATCGTGCCAGAATTGGGGAAATCGCTGCAGTATTTCTTGGGGAAGATGGTGCTCCGCCAAGTAATGTTACGTTTGCTATTCACTCAAAGGCGGAAAACCAGCAGCGTAGCATTGTATCAGCACGCAATCCTCATTTTTTTTAATATAATTTATTTATAAAGGTCGCATAAACAACTAGGTCTTGAGCGACCACAAGGTTGTAATACAGAGTCACATATATTTACAAAGTATTTCTGTGTGTTAAGTCTTTACAAAGTATGTTTCAATAAGTTACAATATGACAAATACAGTAGGTTATTTTACAAAGTATTATACATTATTGTGGATAGTTCAGACACTTGACCTTGAGGAAGGCATCAAATAGATATTATTTTATTAGTATAGAAGTAGTTGAGTCTTTGAACATACATGGACTCTTGTGTTGGTTTACAAATTTTTGTGGAGGTTGAGTTCCACAAGGAAATGGATCACTTTATATACATTACTTTTATCATTCAAGAGTGATTGTATATTGTTTGGAAAATTATATTTTTTCCTTAGTTTATTAAGATTTGGGCAATGAATTAATATATGTATGATAGTGATAGGTAGATTACATGTTTCACAGAGATTTGGAGATTCTTTTGTAATTAGTTGTTTGTGGGTCAGAGCTGCATGGCCAATTCTCAAACGCGTTAGTAGCACTTGATCACTTCTTTTTTGGAGGTAGGGAGCATGGTCTTGAAGAATTGATTTCCTGATCATGTGTAATTTGCTAGGTGGTGAGCGTTTCCATTCGGTATCCCACAATATCTTGGTTTTGTGAAGGAGTTCTTTTTTTATATCATTATGGGAAACATTGTTGATGGTAAGGGGTAAGGAGGTAGCTAGTTTAGCTGCCCTGTCAACTGATGCATTGTCAGTAATACCAATATGTGAGGGAATCCAGATAAGCACTATTTCTTTGTTAATGTTTAGTAGTTCATTATATAGATTAATAATTTTTTTGATTATTGGGTCGAGTGTGGAGGTGCTATTAAAGCTTTCTAGTACACTTCTTGAATCAGTGTAGATTACAAATTTGGTATTTGACATTTCTTTGATGTACTTTAGAGCTCTGTAAATGGCATAAGCCTCACAATAATATACAGAACATATGTCACTAAGCTTGAAATATTTTGTTTGACCATCAGCTAATAGAGCACATCCAGATCCGTTAGTGGTTCGGGAACCATCAGTAAATATGTTGGTGTATTGACTGTATTTAGATGACAATTCTCTGAAGAGTGCTAGATATATTTGTGGACATGTGTCAGCTTTCTTGAATTCTTTTAGACTTGTATTAATAGCAATTTTGGAAGGAAGCCATGGAGGTCTTTTTATATAAGTATCAGAATTTACCAGGGGGAACTTGAAGTCGATCTCATCGAGGTATTGTTTTAATATTTGATATACTGGTTTAGGGTAATTTATTTTTGTTTGGTATTGTACAGCAAATCTTGAGGAGAAAACATTCCTATGTACTGGGTTACAGGAGAAACACGAGATTTTGCTGGCGTAAGAGAAAGTTATTTTTCGTCTTCTAATATGAAGGGGCTCTTCTTCAGCTTCGGCATAGATACTTGAGACTGGACTTGTCCTGTAGGCTCCAATTGCCATTCGCAGACTATTAATATGTATTGGGTTTAGTCTGTTTAGTACATAGTTTTTTGCTGATTGATAAATAATTGATCCATAATCTATTTTGGGACGGATGAGGGTTCTATAAGTGGACAAAATAATATTTTTATCTGCACCCCATGAGGTTCAGGAAATAGATTTGATGATATTCATTCTGAGGAGGCATTCACTTTTTAGTGCATTGATGTGTGGTTGCCAGGTGAGATTGTTATCAAAAATCATGCCAAGAATCTTGATTTCCTTTTCACAATTAATTGCTTGAGAATTTATCTTGAGTTTCAGTTGAACGTTTGTGTTCTTATTCTTCCCAAAGATGATGCATTTTGTCTTCGTTTGTGAGAATTTGAAACCAACTTTGTTGGACCAACTTTGTATTGAGTCAAGGGAGCTTTGTAATTGTTGTTGAATAGTTTTAGGGTTTTTTCCACTAACTAATATGGTGATATCATCAGCGAACATATATATTTTTACAGGTTTCTGGATAAGTTCGGTTATATTGTTTATGGCAATAAGGAACAAGGTAACACTAAGGACGGAGCCTTGGGGTAAACCATTACATAGTTTGAGTTTGTCAGAAAGGATGTTACTGAATTTTACTTGGAGAAATCTTTCACGAAGAAAGTTGGCAATGAAGATTAGAATATGTCCGTCTATGCCCTTATCATACAGTAGTTGTAGGGTTCTGTCTTTCCACACCATGTCGTAGGCTTTTTCTACATCGAGGCTGATTAGTGCTACGTGTTGGTTTGTTATGAATGCGTCGCATATGTTGCTGTGGATATTGATGAGATGGTCAATTGTTGATCTATTTCTTCTGAATCCACTTTGGTAGGGTGATATTAAGCCATTGTGTTCAAAGTGCCATATTAATCTTCTGTTGATTACCTTTTCCATTAGTTTACAAAGGGTGGAAGTTAATGAGATTGGTCTGTAGTTGATAGGATTGGTTATGTCTTTATTTGGTTTAGGAATTGGTATAACTATTGCTTCTTTCCACTTGTCAGGAAATGACCCAGAGATTAAGAGTTCATTGAATAGAGTAGTAATATATTCTATGGCATTGATTGGTAATTCTTTCAAAAAAATATTTAAAATGCCATCTGGGCCTGGGCTGGACTTTTTCAGATTGGAGAGGACAGAAGTAATTTCTTGAACTTGGAGAGGATAGTTCAGTGTTGGATGGCAAGAGGTATTTAGTTGGAGTATTTTATCTATTGTGACACCAGAATTTAATTTGTGGGATTGAAATTCATTACTAAAATTTTTGTCGGTGGAGTTATTAGTAAATGTCTGAGCCAACATGTTTGCAATTTCTTTGGGGGCTGTAACTACTCTATTATTTGCTGTTAACAATTTAGTATGAATGGAAGGTTTGTATATTCCATTTATTGCTTTAATTCTTTTCCAGCTGTCAGATATGCTTGTAGAATTGTTTATAGATGAGATAAAGGTTTCCCATGATTTTCTTTTGTTTACTTTGTAAGTTCTCCTTGCTAGGGCTCTCGTTCTTTTATATTCTATTTGATTTTCGGTTGTTGGGTGTCTCTTGTATCTGATAAAGGCTTGTTTGTGAATTCTTCTGACATTTTGGCATTCCTGATTCCACCATGGAAGTCGCCGCTTCGGAGTTTTGTTTGAAGATTTAGGAATTGTTATTTCTGCAGTTTGAAGTATGAGTTCGGTTAGGTCCTCAATCTTCTTAGTTGTGGGAGTATTGATCTTATGTAGTTCTTTCATTGCATTGATTTTGGTTGAGATAATTAATTTGTATTTGTTAAAGTCAGCTTCAGAAAGTTTCCATTTGGGAAAACACTTTGTTTCATTTGATGAATTACATCCTTGTTTGGTGATTATAATAGGAAAATGATCACTACCAAATAGTTCATCAGAGGTTTTCCAGTCCCAAAGATGAGCAATTGATGTAGAACAGATGGTTAGATCAATGGTACTGAGTGTTTTATAAGTATTATTCAGGTGGGTTGGTGAACTATCATTGAGTATATTAATATTAGTATGATCCAACACTTGTTCTAGTATCTTTCCTCTTGCATCTTCTTTGTGAGATCCCCACATGAAACTGTGACTGTTGAAGTCTCCTAATAGAATAAATGGCACCGGCAGTTGATTTATTAAGTGGATTAGTTCATTAGCAGTAAAGGGATGGCTGCGGGGGAGATAAACATTACATATAGTTATGGGCTTATTTATGAGGTTGATTGTGACAGCACAGCATTCGAGGGTAGAATTTAGGTGGATTTCATCTGCTTTATGAGATGATGATGTGTAGATGGCTACCCCACCACTAGCTATGTTTGCATCTGTTCTGTTTTTTAAACACAACTTGTAATTTTTTAATGGTGGTTTTTGGTTGATTTTATTATTCGTTTCTTGTAAGCATATCATATCGGGGTTGTATTTGTTAATTAGCAGTAGCAAATTCTCTTTTTGTGGATTAAAACCATTTATATTCCATTGGAGAATTGTATACGCCATTTCAAGATCAAAATTTGGAGAGTGTTAGTTTGAATCTTCATCACTGATTTCACTAGAGTTTGCCATTTCTCTGCTCATGTCAATTCTTTTTAATTTCTTTTTTAAATTTGTGAAACGTCTTTTTATGCTTTTATCCGTGAGGAGGGGGTAAGTATCTTCTAACATTTGTAGTAACAGTTTGATATCTGGAGTGAATTCCAGAACAGCTTCCTCAACATTTATGCAATTTTTTGTTTTTTCTAAAAGACTTTTTAGTTGTAACCAATTTAAAACATATTTGTTACTTGGTTCGGATAATGTTCCTTTGAGTGGGGCAAGTTGATTTTCAAGTCTATCAGATTCCTCTGTAAGAGAAATTTCAAGTTTTGACTTTTTATTGTTTTTTGGATTTGATTTAATCACTGTAGAATTTTTGGATTGTTGGACTGTATCCATTATCTCTGGTGTAATCGGTTGTATGTTGTTAGGATCGGAGACACTTTCTCTAAGAAAGGTTAGGTTTTCTTCACCTACAACTGAATGTAACGTTTCTGATGTCTCAGATTTAGAAGATAGACTAGATAAGGGACGTTTGGCATTTTTTGTAGGTCGGCTGTCAATAGGAGAATGAGCAGTGGGAGGGGGTTTAAGAGTTGGGAAGGAGGAGGGGGACAGCTCATTGTTTTCATTGGGATTAACTTCACAGTACTCAGAGGGGTTATCTTTTTGTTCATTCATTGGGCAGTTGTTAGCAAAATGACCATTATCCTTACATAGAAAACATGATATAGAATCTGATGATGGATATATCCAGAAAACTGTGTCATCATAAATAATTTTCATGGTTTCTGGTACTTTGTTCATATCATCTGGATGAATGTAAATTTGTCTCCGGAAACTCAAAATGTGACTAAACCCTGGTTCGTACATGCCGGCTCTCAGGAAGGTCATTGTAGAGCCGATTCGAATTTTCAGTTTCGTTAGCTCGCCAATAATTACTGAGTGTGGGATAATAGGACACACATTAGAGAGAATGAGTCTTACATTCTGCGTAATTAGCGGTCTAATGGATAACGTTGAGTTATTGATTGAAATGGTTGATTTATTGTCAACAAGTTTTTTTACAGATTCCTTAGAATCGAGATAGACACAGATACGGTTTTTTGAAATCCTTGACACGAACCGTATATTCTGAGGATTGATAATTTTTGCTAGTTCCTGGATGTACGTTTTAACTGATATACCGTCTACTGAGTCCATCACAATCGCGTGTTCTTTTGTGGGAAACATACCTTTCTGAGCAGCAGTTAAATATCGGTTGGCATAATCTTGATTTTCATTACTAACTTGACTTGATTGATGGGTTTCACTGGATGGGATGACTCCTTGATCAGAAGCCATCTTAGGATGAACGTTGGGTGTACTGTGTACACCTACTAAGGTATAAATGCGTTTTACTCACTCACTGGGTTTGATTCAGTTGATCGTTAACACGGAAGTCGACACAACACAACACTCGGCACTGTGTGGCCTTCAGCGGCGCTCTCCGAACTCGCTGCCGCTTATCGCACTACAGGAGGTCTTTACTCGCCAACGGTCGGAGCGACGCAATCCTCATTGTGATCCTATGTCTTATCCGTTGCTATTCCCATATAGAGAATCTTCATGGAGGACTGGAATCAATCACAACACTATCCATCGGACTGCTGTACGAAATGCAGTTACTCAGCTGCAGTACTACTGCTATCGCCTCGCAGTGAGAGATGGATTTAGCCTTCTACATAGCTCTGGGAGGCTCTTTCAACAATATGTTGTGGACGCCTATGTGAAAGTAGAAGGAGGAAGAATAGCCTACATTAAGACCCATCAGAAAGAAATTCGAGCTGAGAGTTACAAAGGTCTCATGGATTTCATCCACAGTGAAGCGGCAAAGCGAAATGTTCATGCAGGAGTTCCTGTGATATTGCCTTCAACTTTTGTTGGCAGTCCCCGAAACATGATGCAGAACTATCAGGATGCCATGTCCATTGTTGCACGATTTGGAAAACCAGATTTATTTATAACTTTTACAGCAAACCCCACATGGAAGGAAATAGTGGAAAATGTACCAGAGTATCAGCAAGTACAGCATCGCCCTGATTTAATTGTGAGAGTATTTTACCAGAAATTGCAAGAACTCATGTGTGATTTAACTGAACATCATATATTTGGAGTAGTTACAGCACACATTCATGTAATAGAGTTTCAGAAGAGGGGCTTGCCACATGCCCATATTTTGGTAATGTTGCGAGATCAAGACAAACTTAGAGAAGCTCCAGATATTGATTCTGTAGTTACAGCTGAGTTGGCAGATCCTGCAGGGAATCCAAGACTGAATGTCATTGTAAGCAAATGCATGATACATGGGCCATGTGGACCACACAATCCTAGAGCTCCATGTATGGAAAATGGGGTATGTACTAAAGCGTACCCAAAAGAATTTGCCACAGAAACGCAGACAAGTGTTGATGGATATCCTGTGTATAGAAGAAGGGATAATGGTCAGCACATACTTTGCCGTAACGTAAGAATTGACAATGGATGGATAGTACCTTACAACCCATACCTGATTTTAAAATATAATGCACATATCAATGTGGAAGTATGTTCATCTATTAAATGTATTAAGTATTTGTTTAAGTATGTGTATAAGGTGACTGTGCTGCGCTGGATGTACACTCTGATGCAGAAACATTGAAAGTTGATGAAGTTGCTACTCACATTAATGCTAGATATGTGAGCCCACCAGAAGCAGTTTGGCGCCTGCATGAGCGATACATGCAAAAAAGGTCGCATGCCACCTGTGCATCTCCCACAGGAACAAATGATGTTCTTTCAGGTCGGAAATGAACAGGCTGCTGTTGACGCAGAGCTTACAAGGGATACCAAGTTAACTGCATGGTTTAAATTAAATACAAGTGACAGTTTTTCCATGGGGCTGTTATACAAGGATATCCCAGAAAATTATACATGGGTGAGGAACATGTGGCAAAGAAGGAAGAAGTTATGCAAATGCATTGGAAGAATGTACACAGTGAACCCCATAGAGCGAGAGAGATTTTATCTCCGCATTCTTCTTCTTCATATTAGAGGGGCCACTTCCTTTGAAGATTTAAGGACAGTAAATGGGCAACGTTTTGACACCTTTCTTTCTGCTGCTCGGGAAATGAAGTTGGTAGATGATGATAATGAATGGGTGCACTGCCTCGAAGAGGCTACTTCATTCAGAATGCCACAGCAGTTGAGAGACATTTTTGCATTCATATGCATTTTTGGTTCTCCAAGTAACGTACCAGTACTGTGGGAACAATTTAAGGATCATCTATCCGAGGACTACTCTCGACAACATGCTGAAGATGCAAGTTATAACTCAGCTTTACACGACATTGAGAAAGTGTTCCGAGTGCATGGTGTAAGCTGCAGTAAGTTTAATCTTCCTGTACCCCTTTTGCCAATATAGTGTACAAGTTTGTGCAACGCAGAAGAAGAAATACAGAAAGGTAAAACGTATTACGGAATGCTAAATAACATGCAGAAGATGGTTGCTGATGAAGTATTGCAATGCATAAAAGTAGATTGTGGTACTTCATGGTACGTTGATGGACCAGGAGGTACCGGAAAGACTTTCCTGTATAAATGCATTACTCCCCTTCTTAGAGCTGAAGGCAAGATTGTTTTACCAGTTGCATGGACAGGTATAGCAGCAACACTACTGGAAGGTGGGCGCACAGCACACAGTGCATTTAACTTTCCTATTGCGATGACAGACACTTCAGTGTCAAGCATGAGGCCAAGTTCACATGAGGCTACTCAATTGCGCAAGGCAAGCCTTATCATTTGGGATGAAATATCAATGGTGCCAAAGATGGCACTTTCAGTGCTCAATACTTTGCTGCAAGACATTATGCAGTCTCAAGATCTATTTGGTGGAAAATGTGTACTGTTTGGAGGTGATTTTCGCCAAATTTTGCCAGTAGTTCGTAAAGGGAATAGAGTTACGATCTGCGAGAAAATTGTGAAAAAATCACGACTGTGGCAGCACATCAAGACATATGTCCTGAGTGAAAATATGAGAGCCAGAGGTGATGCGCTCTTCAGTAAATGGTTATTGGAGCTGGGAAATGGCCAAATCCATGTACAGAAAAATATTTCACCTTTTGCCATTGAGATACCACAGCAGTGCCTTTATGATGGTGACATCGTCTCTTTCATTTTTGATGGAAAAATAGAAGAGAATGACACTAATTATTACAATCGTGCCATTCTTTGTCCCAAAAATGAAGATTGCTTTCGAATCAATGATCGATTTGTTTCTGATTTGATCGAAGGGGAATCAAAAACATATTATAGCATTGATTCAGTGCTCTTGGATGGCAATGATGTAGACAGGCAACTTTACCCGACAGAATTTCTTAATTCATTGAATCCATCTGGCTTACCTCCTCACAAACTGACTCTTAAAAAAGGAGCAGTGGTGATGTTGGTCAGAAATCTTAATGCTAAGAAGGGATTGGTGAATGGCACTAGAATGGTTGTGCACAAAATGCACAACAATTCCATTGAAGCAAAAGTTCTGACAGGAGAGGCACAGTCTACTTTGGTGTTGATACCTAGAATCGATCTGACTCCATCAGACCACACCATGCCTTTCAATTTAAAAAGACGGCAATTTCCAGTAAGGTTGTCGTTTGCCATGACAATTAATAAGTCGCAGGGGCAGACTTTCAAAAAAATTGGCATCTATCTTCCCTCTCCTGTGTTTACACATGGACAACTTTATGTGGCATTCTCTAGAGTAAGTTCGTTTGCTGATGTTAGGTTACAAATTGAAGATGGCACAAATCAAGGAAAATGTAAAAACAGTTCTAAAGTTTTTACATTGAATATTGTTTATAGTGAAATATTAGATTGATAGCTATTTTAGGATCAGTAACTTGGTGGCAGAAATATACATGGACTATATGGTGACAGATAATAAGTACTGTAAGTGAATGAAGGATGGGTATGTGTAATAAAATTTGTGTAACCTGAATTTATGTGAATGTATATGAATAATGTGAATTTATATGAATTTATTTGCCTCTTCTGTCAAGGAAATGATTTTGCACTGATGCTGCTGACTACTGACGTTAGCACAAAGTGAATTGGTAAAATGTTTTGGATATTAAACAATGTTCATTTCAGGAAATATAGTTCAGGTCGTGGTGCTTCTACAATGAAATCTTGCATTACATTCTCTCAGTGGTTTATAATAGGACTCTGAGTGAAGGTTTCCACTTTTTAAAAAAACCTAACGCACCATGGAATTTACTCCTTGGGTGGTGGGGAAACTTTTCCTTTGTACAAAGTTCATGAATCTGGAGATATTGGTAAATATTGAAAATGTAATTAAATTTTCATAAAAAACTAAGTGTGTATGTTAACCATGATTTGTTATTCTATTTTTGCAGAATTTGAAAATCTCGCTGTTTTTTTATTAGTCTTGGATAGTTGTTGCTAAAGGATTTCATCAAGAAATTATAACATATGGAAAATACAGTTCTCCAGACAGCACTGTGTTGAAAAAGAACAATATGTTCAGCAAACCGAACAAGAAGGCTATAAGTGTCATAGCTTATTATTAAACTACATCACAACTTCGAATGTATATAACAAATGTATTGTTTACTTTAGTTCATTCATTTATTTCTTTTATAAATTGAAATTGTACATTCTTTAATTATACACAAGGAAATATTGTATGATCATTCTCTCATTTACTTTCTCCCTCATATACTTCATATACTTAACTCCTCCTGTGTGTTACCTAATACAGAACCAAACGTACTTTGTTT